>JAHLJT010009436.1:90561157-90706101 GCA_031308135.1 Acheta domesticus | reverse complement strand
TATGGCTCTTGTAACGTGAAATACTAGACATAATCCATTTAAACAAGTGGGCATATAATTTTGCAGCGTGGATCATTGTATTAGATCAGGCATTCAATCTACGCGCCGCGTCGTGCTACGACAGACTTCTCCCTTCCCCGCAAAGCTTCCTACTCTCCACTACTTGCACTTTCGACGCTGTCGCGGGCAGACGATCCGCTCGCAAGTGCAGAATGCCCGCGGGAGCAGGCGTTGTGCAGGCCTGCTTTATGGTAATTGGAAATCGAAATCTTTACGAAAATGTTTGACACGGAACTATCTTTGAGTTATTTATATGAATTTCTTTGTTTTATGATTGTACATGCTGTATATTTTAGAGGAATTAGTGGGGCTACAATAGCACATACTTTCTCGCATTTTTTCAATTTTAGAAATTTCAGAAAATTCAATGAAAATTAGACCGCCTCATTCTTTTAAGCGGTTCTAGTTTCATCCGTGGAAAAATTTGAAGAAAGAACTTGGAGCGACTTTTGAAAAAAAATTCTTTTTATACAAAATAAGTTTTCAAGCACAAATTATGCGAAATATACCTGGTTTTCCAAAAAAAACGGGAGTGACCATTTTTAAAGAGCTGATTGTTTAGAACAGATGTTGAAGACGTATTGTTGCGCAAGCTTTCCCTCTTCTAACTAAGGGCGAGAAAGTGAAATGTATGGACGCCAATGCAGCGAAGGGGAGATGATGCTAGAAAGAGGTTGGGAATCCCTGGCGATCAACGGCCAGCGAGGGAGTGGCTTACCTCGTCGGACTTGAAGGCCGTCTGGGGGGCGATGAGCTGGCGCGCGGGGGCGGCGCGCAAGCAGGCGACGGCGGCCGCTGGGTCCGACGCCAACGCGGGGTCGCACTTGGCCGCCTTCAGTAGCAGCTTCACGTTGCTCGTGGTATCACGTTTAAAGGCCCACCTGTTTAGGACGCTGCCACTCTCCAAAATAGCCCCACTGAAGAGTCCTGTGTCAAAACGATTTTACAATTTCGATTAGACGTCTTGTTTCCAACTTTTTACTTTCCCGTATACATAAATATATATACTGGAGTAATATACGTAGTACAGCGAAAGTTATATAATGCTGCGGAAAATCGATTTCGAGATTTCAACGGAAGTACACTTTTGGAGTCCCCTGATTCCGAAAAAGTGGTCGAAAAAGTTGTTCTTATCAAAACGTTCCTCTGTCTGTAAATAAGATAATGGACAGAAAGATAATGTGTTGTAAATGTAGAAATTATGGTGGATGAAATATATCTTTAGGAAATTTTGATAGTATATGTCGAGGAAAATGATATGTTTGATCTAAATTGAAAGTGCGAGTCTGTTGTAAGTTATCCAAGGACTTGAAAAATTTACGGCTTTGTGAACAAATTAGGGAGTGGATTGTGTCAATTTTCAGTTCACTATAGAGTTGAGAGTTGGGAATATACCAGGGCGCGTGAAATATTTTTCGGATGAATTTATATTGGAGAATTTGTAATTGTTAATATGGGTTTTGGCAGCATTGGACTAGATAGGGCAAGCATAAGTAAGTGTAGGACGAATAACTGTGGTATATATTAATTTTGCTGAGTGAATGTTTTGAGGGAGTGTAATTTATAAATTTCAGTGTTGGTTTTATATATAATGTTTTTAATATGGGCATTCCATTTAAGTTTAGTGTCTAAGAGGAGCCCAAGATACTGCGTTGTTGTGTTGGGTGATATCCAGGGTATAGCTTGATTAAGAATTAATATTTCTGAAGGGGTGATTGGTTTACAGAGTGTAAAGATTTTAGCCTGACATTTATTCATGTTAATTTTAATTTCCCATTTAGAGTTCCGATTTGTATAAAGCAGGAGGTCGTATTGTAGTCAATTTTTGGAAATTGTTAAATTTTTATGACTAATGAAAAATGGAGTATCATCAGCAAAAAAGGCTAATTCTGAGTACGTTAAGTTGGGAATATCAGAGAGATAGATGTTAAACAGTAGAGGAGATAGACAGGGATCTCTGGGGCACGCCCGCGCCACTTGGAAATACTTGTAGTTGAGAAAAAAGGAATTAATTTTGACACGAAAAGTGCGATCAGAAAGAAAAGTTTGAATTATTTTGAACAAATAAGATGAATTCCAATTTGGAGTAATTTATAAATAAGACTATGATGCCAAATTTTGTCGAATGCTTTTCCGATGTCCAGTCATAATACAACAATATGTTGTTTTAGGTGAAAGGAGTTTTCAATTTGTTCTGTTAAGTCTTAAAAGTTGATGAGTAGTTGCATGCTGATGAGTGAAGCCAAATTGAGTGAGAGAATAATTTTGTTAATAGTAGTGAAGTCTAATAATCTGTGATGCATAAGAGTTTCAAATATCTAGGAAAGAGAGGAAGGTAAACTCCTAGGTCTATATTTCGATAGGTCCCTAGGATCTTTTTGTAGGTTTACAAAAGGGAAGTACGATTGCTGTTTTCCAGGTAGTTGAAAAGTAATTAAATTTCAATGCGGAATTTAGAATAGAAGTAAAAGCAGCAATTGATACTTTACCGAGTGACTTGAGTGTTTGATTATTGATAGTATCCAATCCTGGAAATCTGCAAGTTTTTAGTATTTTACTTTTTCGCCTTACGAATATTCCTAAGAAGAGAAAGTTATGTAACTCTTATAGCAGAGGTCTGGTAACGAAAAAGTGGTTAAAACCTGTTGCTAAATTTAGAAAGAAAATCCTCTATCTTGTGGTGTAGTCAAAATTCATGTTCTGTTTCTTCTTGATACTGCAAAATCGATTGACGGTAAAACGTCCGTCTGTGGTCAACGCTAGCGCCTAAACCGTTCAGCCGAGTTTCTTCAAAATTGATATTTCCCAATCGTTTTTACTAGTGTCAATGCTCCTGAAATTTGAAACCGATATTTTAATTTTTGGGGGGTACTTTACATGACGCATGTCGGAGATTTTCAAAGTTAAAAAAAATGACTCCAATTTTTTTGATTATATTTTGTTGTTGAATAGTGCGAAGAACGTTTAAGGGAATAATGTAGGTATCATTTTCGTTGATATCCTCAATTTTTCGAAAATTGCAAAAAACTATTTAAAAACAGCAAAATTGAAGATTTTCAAAATTTTCTCGAAAACGGCTCCAATTTTTTCTTTAAATTTCTTGTATGAATAGAGTAAAATACACTTATTTACATGGCATAGGTTCGATTTTCACGGATAACTGAATTTTTGAAAATTGCAAAAGTTTAAATTTTTTACGGCGTCTTTCTGGAGCTACAAAACTGAAGATAGTTCTTTTTTTAAGGTCATCTACATTTTTTTGAAAATTTTAGTATTTTTCGCGCAATATTGCGTGCAATATGTGCATTTTAAAAAATTACAAAAAACAAGATTTTCTCAAAAACGGCTCCAAATTTTTTCTTTAAACTTTTGGTAGGGATAGTGGTGAATGTACTCTATCAGATGACATAAAAGCCATATTGCTCTATCGGTTTTTTTTTCAAAAATTACAAAAATATCAATTGTTTACTTGTCTCTCACGTCGTTAGTATGTACATTATCGGCGATTTTTTCACATTATTATATTTACGAGTATATATGCTTTAAATAAAGTCAAGTAAAGTTTCTCGAAAACACAACCGTTTTCTGTGGAGCTCAAATTTCGGCATTTTCAGAAATGCTCAAACGCCATTTTCTCACGTATGGCTGCAAAATTTTTCTTGAAACTTTTGTGACGGATAGTGATAATTACACTCTTTAATATGACGTTAAGTTTATTTTGAGTTATTTTTGTTTTTTTCCAAAATTATATAAATGTAAAGTTTTTGAAAGATCTCTCATATCTTTAATATGCACATTATCCGCAATTTGTAAAGATTATTATGTTTGTGAGTGTAAGTGCTTCAAATAACTTGAAATAAAGTATTTTGAAAACTCAAAACTTTTGTGTGAAAATGAGCTTCAAATTTCGCATTTTTAGTAGTGCTAAAACGCAATTTTCTTTAAAACGGGTCATAATTTTTAAAAGAAAAGTGCCATTTACGGCTAGGTTTTTGTGTTCTTTAACCTCCTCGGACCCCGCGTCCCCTGCAGGGGAGATAGTGTAGGGTTTAGTACAAAAAATAATTGTAGCTAGAAACTCAAGTTGGCGAGCCTGTTCGTTGTTTCATTACATTCCTAAGAAATGGCAGCAGCCATAAGAAGCTCCATTTCTAATTCTTTGCTTCCGTGTTTGTGGAAAGAGGTTATTGAAAATGGCGGCGTCCAGGAAAACACGTTTTGTTGGTACAGAGACTAGTAAGTATCGCTTTCCCCCCCCCCCCACGTTCTTATCAATATGATTTTAACTATAAGATATATTGTAAATAAGAGCATAACTTTTTATTTGGCGTTGAGAATATACGAAATTAGGTTACGAGGTTTGTTTACATAGCCGAAAAACATTGATGTCCCCTGTGGGGGACACTGGGTTTCAGTATGTTCCCCAAAAGCTATATATCTTTTATGCATTTTTCTTTCATTTTACTAAATATTTATGTTATTTTGCTTTTATTATTGAACATTATTTTACATCTGTTGCTCTTTTAGACAAACTCCATATAAAAGGAGATGCACAAGGAACAGATTCTTTACAAAAATGCAGAATTCCGTCGACCTGTCATCTGAAACCCGACGGAACAATGAAGAAAGAAGGAAGGGGTAGTATTGATCAGGCAGTGAGAAATGATGGGCAAATTTCAATCCTGAAATGGTTCGACAATCGGCCCGTGACCATGATTTCAAGTGTAGAAGGTGCACATCCAATAGATCAATGCCGACGATGGTCCAAGAAAGAAAACACCTACATTACAGTTCAGAGACCGGCTGCTGTGAAATTCTATAACCAGAGTATGGGTGGTGTGGATTTCTCGGATAGAGTCACCAGTATGTACAGAATTTCAGCACGCACAAAAAAGTGGACCGTTCGTGTTCTTATGCACCTGATTGACTTTGCATTGGCTGCTTCTTGGATAGAGTATCGTAGGGGCCAAGCATCACTGTCCACACCCAAAAGAAATGTTTTGGATTATTTAGACTTTAGGATGAAATATGAAGAGTATTTGATACATTCTTCAGAGTCGGAGCCCGAAAATGAAGATTACAGAAACGTGCTCTCAGAAGAGCCATTGAACAAGCGGTCAAAAGCAATCGTACCCCATCCTTCTGATGAATTAAGAACAAAGCATGTCCTTCATTTGCCAGAATTTCCGACACCGGTTTTAAAAAATAGATGCCGATTCCCAGGATGTAATGCTAACAAAGCGAGAGTCCGTTGTTCCACATGTAAGGTTTTTCTATGTTTGCAAAATACAAGAAATTGTTTTAAATTATACCATGAATTGTAAATAGTTTAAATTTGTAAGTATTTTTGTGATTTTTTCTTTCATTTGATTTTTGGACAAATTTCATTACATATATTTTTTGAAAAATAAAAAATAAAAAAATTAATGTTTGATTTTTGGAAATAAAATATTAAAAACTTATGTCCTGTAGAGATTTGATTTTTTTAAAATTTGTATTCAAATATTAGTTACATTTTCCATAGGCCAACTACCTTTTCTTTTCATGTGTGAAAAATACCTACACAGACCCAATGTCCCCTCCAGGGGACATGCAGTTTCTCTTTATTTATCCAACAAATATTTTTTTTACATTTTTTCTCAAGTAAGAGATGCAGTGTGAATTATATAATCGCTAAAGAATTTAAATTTAAAACAAAAAAAGTTCCGGGTCCGAGAAGGTTAATATTCTAAAATTAATATTTTCGTTCTACCAATAGGAAACCAAAAGATTGAGAAAATGACAAAAAAAATGGCGGTGATAGATGGTAGCTGATACTTTTGGCGGTGATAGATGGTAGCTGGCAAAAAGAGTACGTGGCAATTCCGAATAGTTAGCGAAGACCCAAGGAAATAGAAAACTAATACGGGAAAGTCTGTGCCATTCTGTAGTACCACTAGTTCATCAATCTTACAGCTTCTTGGACTTCTTTCATTATGCTTTCATTAATGCTTTCATTACAATCTACATCAGTTCGTGTTACATTCAAGAACTCTGTCCGATCTTCTCGGAGCATCTTTTCATAATATTCCTTCCATTCTTGAACCTGTATAATTTGTAACTTATATTTTTCGTTCCAGTTGTTCTTCATGGTTCTGAGCGTTTTCCATGATTCTTTTGAGCGAGAGGCGCCTAAGTACTTTTCTATTCTTTCACACTGGTTTTGCCATGCATCATTTTTTGCTTTCGTTACTCTTCATTTACCTCTCAGTTTAGTTTCATGTATTTTTCTCTATTATCTTGTTGTTTTGTTGAAAGCCATTTGTAGTTCAGGTTCTTCTCAATATATACTAGTTTTTTAATATCTTTATTCCACCAGGGACTCTTATTGAAATCACGATCTCTCTTTTCCTTTTCTCCCAGGATTGCTACTTCATGGATTTTATTTTTTATTTCTTCATACATATTCAAAGCGGAAAAATGGAAATTTCATTTAATTTTATTGAAAATTGTATTTTAAACATAAATTTAATGGAATTATTTTGTAATTTTTTTTAAATGATATTGTTTTGTATCAATTTGGAGCATATTTTCGTCTATCGTCGAAGTTTCTTTGCTGTCATTAGAGAATGGAAAATACAGTACTACTTTCAGCAAGCGATGATCTGAGCCACATCCTGCTCCTCGATATACTCTGACATCTTCATATTTTAATTTAGTGGAGATTTTACAAATGGCATAGTCGATAATTGACCTCAACTGTCTGGTAGCTTGGGTCCAAGTAAACTTGTGTAAGTCTTTATATTTGAAAAGTCCATTTAGGATACGAAGAATATATTCTTCACATAATTCTATCAATCTATGCCCATTATCGTCTGTTACTGGTTCTCTGTATCTTCCAATTATATTGCTACTTTCATTTATTCCAGATCGACCGTTAAGATCTCCTAATATAATTATTTCTTTTCTATTTCCAATCTCTTCTAAAACAGCAGTCAATTGTTGATAAAATTCTAATTTTTCCGTATCCTTTTTATCATCTGTCGGAGCATATGCGCCAATTATTACAACTTCGTATCCTTTCAGTTTTAATACCACTATTATGAATCTTTCATTTTTCTGATTCCATCTTTTAATGCTGTTTGACCATTTTTATCTATCAGAACTGAGACACCGGCCTTTGCTCGTTCTTCCTTGTTAACTCCACTGAATATATAGATATAATTATCCAATTTTTCACATCCCTTTCCCTTCTTTTTTTCTCCGTTAAAACTATAATATCTAATTTAAATCTCTGTATCTTATAAATCTCAAGTACTTCTTTTAGTTTCGTGGCTAGACCTTGAATATTCCAGTTTCCAAAAGTCATTTTCATTTTTCTTTGCTTAAGTCGTCGTCTGTTAGGTTTATTTCGAGGCAAGTTACTAGGAATTTTTGCAATGACTGTGATAACACTGGGTTTTACAAAGAATGGGGGCAGGCGCAATGCTTCAACCCCCAACCTGGAGGGCCAGGGAATTTTTCTTCAGGCTTTCCATGCCCTATGAAGGTTGCCTTCTCTATGGCAATTCTCTATTTTATGTCTATGTAAATAAAATGTTTCATTGGGGATGAGATGAGTTTCGGTGATACATGCTATTTGGATGCTATGGGAATAAAGAAAATGTTCAAATAATTGATGTTGTCTTTTAATTCCATTGGCATTTCAATTGAGCAATGTTATGTAGTTAGTTTTTAAAACCTTTTGTTTGTTCAGAAATGATTCTATGATTTGTTGAATTTGTGGTATTAGTGAAGATACAATTTGTGTAACTATTGTGGTAATTAATTGTGAGATATTTAATGAAGAAATGTTAATGTTATTAATATTTTGAACATTGCGATCTGTGTTGGAATATGTACATTTGACCAGGCATTAGGTGTTTTCTGAAGTGGGGGAAAGTCTGTTGTGTGAAATGTGAAAGTTTTAGACTGTATATTTGTATTTTTCCAAATTATGTATGGTCTCTTGTGAAGTATTATTGAATTTAGAAGTTTTGTTGTTTAGTGCTTGTTTACAAGAAGAGCATCCTCTATAATTAGCGGTGTGATTCTGGTTACAGTTAACACAAGTCGGAAGTGAATTTTGAGGTTTGTTGCAGAGAGAATAGTGGTGATTCTGGTTACATTTGACATATCTGGGAGTTAAACGACAGTTTGCCTATGAGTGATCAATTCGTTGACAGTTTTTACATTGTATGGGTGAAAAACGTTGAGTTCTTGGTTGAATATTCACTAAGCAATGAAATAAGGTTTTCTTTGAAGTTTTGTAGGTCTAAATCACACTTTGAAGAGGTTTTCTGGATTTGTCATAAAGTCTTCTAACACTGATTATGGGATATTGTAATCTAAATAGTTAATTATAAATGTCTATTTCTGAAATTGAAGAAGGAATGTTTTTTAAGCATCACAGGGAAACACCTTTCGGATGGATCTTGATATGTATAAAATTGAATGTTGTTTGATTTACTTAATTTGAGAAAGTTCCTAAAGTCGTCAATAGATGTGAACTGTATTTTTATTTCATTATTTGCGAGACTTGGTGGTGTATTCATGTTGCACAATCTTGTGTTAATAGCTGATATTTTTTTTCAATCACAGTAAACGGTGGAATTTTCACTTCAGAGTTAGAGTTCGTTATCAGAATCAGCAGTTTCGTTCAAAATGTCTTACGGTAGCCGATACAGTCGTGGGCACCAGTATAGTAATGGGCAAGTATGTAAAGGGGGTAATAATAAGATTTTCAAAAAGCGAAAGACCCACTGCATGTAATCTGTGTGTCGTATGTGACTTTAAGTTTCCAATCCCGGAATATGAATTGAGTGTGGCCTCACAGTGAGCGTAGATACACTTCAATAGTTAGTGGTGTGCTCCACGTGTCGTTTGTGCATCGACACATTGTGGATTCGTTAGAGGAGGTATACTCAATTATTAAGGATTTCAGTCAATTCGTCTGTTTTTATTTGCAATCTGCTCTATGCGTAGTGTAGCCAGGTTTACAATCTACGTATTAAAATGTGTTTCCACCTTCTTAGAGCAGACCATGACCAAAAAAAGGTAGTGCCCATAACTGTAAATAATTCGGACGTGCAGGACAATGATGGGCCAGGAGTGCCCATCACTGTAATTTGAGAAACTTATTTTTTGAGCATTACTGTAATTTTAATATTGAATTTTCGAATCTTATTTGCCTTCTTAAGCGAAAATATGCATTTAGAACGATTTTAAACAGTGATGGGCACTGTGCCCATCACTGAAATTTGAACATGCCCATCACTGTCTTAATAAACGTTCTGTTGTTAAATGTTATCACAAGGGACGGATTTCGATGACCTACAACCTCGCCAAAAGTGATCAATAAAACAATGCTCTTAACATTTTTTTAAATGCCCTAAAAGCAAAGAAAAACGACATAAAAATTGAATAAAACCATTTCAGATTATTAAATTACCCTGATTTTGAGGTATGAAGACGCTCTAAGCAAAAGTTCTCACAGTGAACTATTAAATTTGTTGTATATATTACTGATGTAACTGAGGCTTCTTCTCTTCAAGTTCGAACTTCGAACACAGTTGGCAAACTTTTGATTTGGACTGTTCTATACTAGGAAACATTGCTCGTATTTTCGTGGATGGTCACAAAATTCTTTATTTTTCAGACGAGTGAGGTCTGTTCTGAATTATAAATAATTCTAATAGAACTGTATCCGAACGCAAAAAGAATTCTCCATACAGCAGGTGTCGCAGTATTTCAACCAGGGAGCGTGCGTGGAAAAAAGGAGTGCTAACATGGCGTCGAGAACATCCTTCTGAAACTCTCACTAGAAAAGACTTCGCTCCGGTGTTGGAGAATATAGTGCACAATAAAGCTAGAAACTTTGCAAAATGGTTTTAGAGCTTGTAGCCTTATTTTCTGGAGCCCTGAGAGTATTCATTTCACTAAATGTCTAGGGCGGATGTGCAATGACATCAAATGTGGATAATGAAAATGTTGTAACCACAACACCAAAAATCATTGACATTGAATAATTCTGCGATATTGTTGGAGAAGAAAGAGTATCAAACTTTAGTAACATTAAGATAGTAATGGAAGAAGAAGAACACAGCGTGGAATTCTTCGTTTTGTTTAAGTTATAAGAAGAATTTTCAGAGGAATCAAAAGTGGATTCAGAGAGAGGTGGTCTGGATACGCATCCCAATACCGGAAATACATTCTGAACAGCCGGATCAAGTGTCACCAGAAGATGGTGCGAATAGTCATCGGCACCTCTTCGTCATGGCACGTCACAGCGCCAAGCTGTGAACCGCTACAGCTGAGAACACAATCTCCAACTGACGATCTCAAAAATAGTAGTTTTGAGACGTTCAAATGTTCCAATCATTAATAGATTATCTGATATGGTCCAGAAACATAAAAAAAGGAAAAATAAGCGCAATGTTCAACGAATACCATGTGATAACGTCCAGACAATAGAAAATCACCCACACAAAAATGCAGAAGCAAAAGAAAATGAAGAAGAGCGAATGAAGAGAGAAAGAGAAAAGTCCCTGACAACACAGAAGAAGGAAGAAGAAAAAATGTAAGATAGTTTTGCCTGTAGAATATGAGAGCAGTAACCACAATATCACTACAACTAAATCTGTAAAAAAGTGTTATTTGAAAATAGCACTGAAGGAACAGACAAGCAGAATGATAAGTAGAAATCACACCATCTAGAGGAAAATAGTAATTGAGGTAAGCTCATGGAAACAAACGTCAATTCTGCACAAAGAATGACATATTCATCCATTCACAGTTTAAACACACTTATAGGAGGTGAAATAAATAAGACATTTGTCAGCCGAGCACTTTTATAAGCATTTACAAGTTGGAAAGAAGTAGCAGCAAGTCGCTTTCTTCCAGCGGTCCACGGAAGTATTTTCTTCAGAACTGCTTCCAGTGTGGAAACACATTGAATTTCAAGAACTACTCTGTGTTCTGCCCATTGTGTCAAAAGGTATGTTGCGAATCATGTCTTGCTCAGAAGATTCTGTAGAGGAAAGTGATTCAGACGATGATAATATTTTTGTGGGGGGGGAGGTAAAATGATTAGACTTATTAAATTACTGAAGCTTAATAAACTCCGTAACAAGCAGCAGTAACAAGCTAATTGCATTCAACAATGCTGTTTGACTTCGCTGGGCTTTTTTACAATCGCGTTTTCTGAAGTGCCCATCACTATATTACAAAGTGCCCACTATAGTCTTGAAAGTGCCCATCACTATATTTTCTGCCTTATTTTAGTTTCATATTTTATAAAATGTGAAATATATCGTTCAACTATTTAACTTAACTTACTAGCCTCATAAATGTACACATATGTACTTTGTAATAAATGTACACATTTGCTAATTATTAATTTTCTATTGTTAAAGTAAACAATTATACATTGAATAAAACATATTGGTTGGTCTTAAAGTGCCCATCACTGTACGCTCTACCCTATCTGGAGTATGGTGGAATTCAGTATGTTGGTTTAGATTGTTTTTGACGTTTGGCTGAATTTTTTTCTTGAAGAGGAGGTTGATTATTTGTATTACAGGGAGTGTCTATAAAAATTGTGGAAGGTTGATTATTAGGTTGAATTTCTTCTAATCCGGGAGCAGCTTGAGGAACATTGATGGTAGTAGATGTTGACTTGCAGAGAAGAATGTTGAAGTTGATGTATCACGTCTTGTGGCAATGACTTTTGACGTTTGGCTGGATTTGTTTCTTGTAGAGGAGGCTGATGTCTATTTGTATTATATGAAATGTCTGTGTAAATGAAGGGAGGCTGGTTGTCCGTTTGCATTTCTATCAGTCCGAGAGTATCTTGAGGTACATTGACGGTATTCGAAGATGTTGAGTGAAGAGAACATTTTGAGATTGATATATCATGTCTTGTTATAATAAATTTTTAGATGGGATATTTTCAGGTAAGCTTGAATTATTATTCTGCATTATTTACAGGTCTTGAAGGTACATAGAATTTCAATGTACAATACAATCTTCCCGGAAGGGAAATTGAAACACGTATAGAATGTGTTAGAGCTGGATTTATTTACGTGTGCAATTGATTTTTAAAAAATTATTATAAATGTCAAATTTTCTTACAAGTGACAGACTGGTTTGCTAATATTTTGTAAATATAGTAATTCTCCGTGAGAAAACAATCCGTTCAGTTGGCACGGCCCTCTGAGAATCCTTGCAAACGTTTGAATTTTTTCGGCGCCTTCGTCCTACAACTACAAAATAATTAAAAAAGATTTTGCCTTGAAATTAAATTTGTTGTCCATAATTCATTTTTCAATTAAGGCCATGTACATTTGTTTTGAAAATTTTAGTAGTATTGCGTGCAATTTGTGCAAATTAAAAAATAACAAAACCAAGATTTTCATTGAAAACGGCTTCAAATTTTTCTTTAACCTTTTGGTATGTATGGTGCAATATGTACTCTATGAAATGACATAAACGCCCAATGCTCTGTCCTTTCGTTTTCTCAAAAATTACGAAAATGTAATTGTTTTACTTGTCTCTCATGTCGTTAGAATTTACATTAGCGGAAATTTGTTCACATTATTCTATTAAATAAGTTGTAATTTTTTTTAGAATATGTTAACATTATTTTTTTTTGTATTATTCTTGTTATTTTATATTAAGTTTAGCTTTAGCATAGGGTTAATACATTAATTTTATAAAATTGTATTCAGTAATGTTGTTTGATGTTCATTTTGTATATTTGTTGTATATATGTAGTGGTTTGACGTTTGTTTTATGTAGATTAATTAATTGGAAAACGCTACCACCGGAATTATTTCATGTATTCTAAGTAGCGAAATAAATATTCTATACTATTCTATTCTATTTATGAGTACATGTGCTTTAAATAATGTCTTACAACGTTTTTCGAAATCTCAACCGTTTTCTGTGAAAACTAGCTCAAAATTCTGCTCAAATTTTCAGAAACGCTCAAACGCTATTTTCTCGTAAATGGCTCCACATTATTCCTTCAAACTTTTCGAACAGGTAGTGCTAATTGCACTCTTTAATATGACGTAAAGTTCATTTTGAGATATTTTGTTCTTCCTTCTAATATTATACAAAAGTAATTTGTTTGAAATATCAATTTGTTTGAAGATACAGTGTTTCTAAGTTAAAGTGCTTCAAATAACTTCCAACGATATTTTTCAAAAACTCAAATATTCGCTGAGAAAATGAGCTTCTAATGTCGCATTTACAGTGCTTTAGCGTCATTTTATTTTAAAAAGTTCCAAACTTTTTAAAGAAAATTTCCATTTAAGACGATGTTTTACTGTTATTTAATGTTCTGAACATATTATTTCCGTTCTACTATTCAGAAACCGGAACATTAAAGAAAATATAAAAAAACTAGCGTACCCGTGCGAGAACTCTCGCATGTTAAACCCCACCCTTTCCCTATCCATTGGTCTATCCTTTCCATAAAGGAGAGGAACTACTAATGTACGTACAGAATATCAAACCAAATAACAATGCAATTGATGTTTGAAACCAATTTTCAATTAAAGTTTATTCAACATTATAGACAGATGTTCTTGGAACAATTCATACTTCTTTAAAAACAACATTTGAAGAAATTTTTCAATCTTCCTTGAGAGTTAGCTTTTCGCTTTCCTTGTCATCTTGTGCTTCCCGCAGTCAAATAATAGAAAAGGTTTTTACTCTTGAGAAATTCAAGAAAAGTAGTGCGAAAATACCGGATCGGGCAAGAACAGACCTACTCATTGCAATATTATTTAACTTCCCTTGATTTGTTATGAAGAACCGAGTGGGTTTTGGAGAGTCAGGGTGCCAGTTTGCTGGGGTGAGAAAATTGAAAAATTATTTATATACTAAAAAGTATTGAATTATTTTCTGCGTCCTTACGTACCTCAAGAAAAGCAATTCCGAGCCAAAAAATAATCAAACTTATGTTTTCACCTTTGAGTACTAAATACCATTTGTTAGCATTAGAAACAATTTAGTAGGCATTAGGAAGCCCATTTCGGTACATGGGAATGTTGCTCAAACGATGTTTACATTGTTAATATCTTAACGAACCGACACCTTGAGTTTAATATCAAACGGTGTTTTATTTACGATATGAGTTTGCAGCTGGGCCTTGGAGTACATACATCTAGATACCGCCAACATTTAAATCGTGCGTTTGGACTGCGATCGTTGGCAGTTGTCCGGTGACTTGCACTATTATTTCTATAATTTTAAATTTAGTTGTTTTTTAATTGATTCACGTAGTATTGTAGGCTAGCGCGTTTTGATTTTTGTTTTCCATTTATTTCAAGCTATTTTACTTTAGCTACTTTAAAAAGTTTGTTCTTTGTGATGTGCCATAGCACAAGTTTTCCCCCACTATCTCTGCTTACCCGTGCGAGAACTCGCATGTTAGACCCCACACTCATCCCTATCCTTCTATTTTCATTCTAAGAGGGAAAGTAGATAATGAAACGTGTCTATTTGTTTAAAATCTATAAAGGTAACTTGCAATGTACTAACACAATTACAAATAAAATAAACAATGCAATTAATGTGTAAAAGAAATTTTCAATAAATATTTGTTCAATATCATGGAGAATGCTTGTAATAATTCCCAAACTCTTACTTAAAGACAGTTGAAGTAATTATTCAATATTCTTTGTCAGTTAGGTTTTAGTTTCTCGTGATAGTCACAAAGATATTAGCGTTTTACTTTTGAGAAAGCTACGTGTCTGAACCCGTTGACATGAATTTCATCGAATGATAACGAAAATATTGGTACAGGTAAAACACAAACACATTCTTCACTCTTCACTGAACATCCACATCACTTCACAATTAAGTACACAGCACTTATAGACCATGAAAAAACGTTAATTGAATAGTTTCACTACACGCATTTCTTATGCATAAGAAACGATCTTCATAGGTATAGGTATCAAGCAACTATAATAGTACTTCCTAGTTGTTGCTGGAGAGCAAATCTTGAATTAATGATTATGGAAAGAAACCTCGTCAGACTGCACAAACGACGGTGTTAACAGAAAGCGTAAATAATGATTGTCGAAACTAAGCATTCTAAGCGTGTCGCCACAAAAATTGCTACCAGCAGGAAGGGCTGAAATATTGAGGTGGCCTTGATAGTATTGAAGCGTAGAACCGAAAAGTTAATTGAATGGATTGGGGAATGTCTCATCTTGTAGATTATGGTGTGAAAAACGCTTCTTTGAGGTCTCTGGCCTAAAAATTTTACATTTTAAGGCTCTAAAACACTTCGTTTATGAGTTATTTGCCGGTGTAGGTTGACATGTGATGCGGGTTGCATTTTACATGAATATTTCGATGCGTTTTTTAAAAGAAATCATCCATATTTTTAAAGTCAAAGTGGAATTCGTCAAGTCTCCGTGAAATTCTCTTTCTTTAGAGCCCTTATTTATGCAGAGTGGTTGCGTGTGAGAGCGGGAACCCTAAGGCATACTACTGAAATAATACAGGAGACGATGTAGTTTTGACGGCGATAGATGGCAGCTGGCAGGAGTATGTATCAAGTCCAAACAGCTAGCCGAGACGAAAGGAAATAGAAACCTAATACGGGAAAGTTTGTGCCATTCTGTAGCACCACTAGTTACTTTCTCGCTACTCTCTCGTAACTTTCTCTTACGTTACTCAGTGTACAGTAACTGGCAACTTTTCCACAGAAAAACTCTTATGGCCGGACCCTGGTAACGGAAAAGTGGATAAATTGTGTCCCTGTAAATAATGAATTACTTCCAGTAATACGTTGTGAAGTCAGAATTCATGTTTGTGGGTCCTTGATGCAGAAAAATCAATTGACTGCAAAACGTCTATTTATCCATCTGTCTATCTGTCCGTCCGTCTGTCTGTGTACAATGCTCGCGGCTAAATAGTAAGCAGGATTCTCACCAAAAATTAATATTCCTCAAATGATCTGGTTGATGTGGCCCCTTGAATTTAAAACAGATATTATCATGTTTGGGGTACTTTCCATGAAGCTTGTGGGACATTTTCAAATTTTTCGACAAAATGGCACCCAAATGTTTTGATTAATATTTGACCTCGGATATCGTAAAGGTCACATATCACAAAATTTTCGTTAAAATCGTTATAAGTTTTCGTAAATATGGACTAAACATTTTTGGTTTACTCTATGAGGTTCAGTACCCGATGATGTCCAAATTAAAAAGAATTTCTCCACAATGATTGATTTTATTGAAATAGAGACACAGCAAAGTACAATACTAGCACCAATTGAAAATTTCAATATTTTTGCATGACTTTAATTTTGTTTTCCTTTTCGAGTTCATGGTCTCTCCACAGTTGATTCTGTGTTGTCCATTGACTCTAAGTATCATAATGCAGTGTTAACACCCTTCAATTCCTCTTGCAGTGTTGGAACATCGTACCACTCTCCGAAGGCCCTTTTACTCGCCTAATAACATACGAGATCCTCGCGGTAGCGGCATGGCGCAAAAAAGGAAATGAAACTTGTGGTGATCGCCCGCGCACCCTTAAAAGGGCCGCCACAGGAACGAGGCAGCGAGGCGGAGAGGCGCCCACATGGTTCCTTAGAGCCGCGCGAACCGTCACGCTCCGGTCGGCGCAGAGGAACTCGCTCCCGCCCTTACGGGCGGGTTGGCCGGCGATCCTTCAGCCCCGAGGGGGTATAAATCACCCCCGTCGGGAGAGGCCGGCAGTTGGAATCTTCCCGGCAACTTGTGAGCATTGGTTAGTGTTTGGTGATACGGAGTCGACTACGCTACGCACACGGATTTCTTCTACTGGACCTCATCGGACTGCGGCAACTTTCCCGGCGCATCTCCTGGACTACGTTACGACCGTCGCTATTTTTGGTATATCTCCCGGACATTGGATAATTTGGCTGCGACACGGACTGCTCTATTGGATTCTGGAACTTTATCTGTACGGAAACATCACTTTGTCAATAAACCGATTTTACCTGAGTTTTTCTGTTTCTTTTTGGTCACAACAGAACTGATCACTGATGAAATATTCCGGGTGTGCTCACCTCAGAGTAGTCTGCTTAGATTATGGCCTATAGCGACGATATTTTTTCCAAGCTGCCTAGTTGGAATTTGTGGCACTGAGGCGATACATTTTTTCCAGAAGGGAATTAATTTCCAGGGCGTATTTTCTACGTTCTCTATAGCCGGATGTGTGATGTGTGTGTAGGAGAACTATTCGCACAATAAAAATACTCTAATAGTACTACTAATTAAAGGTAATGTTTTGAAAATTAAGACAGGGAGGATTGGAGACAGCAACTTCACTACTTCAGAAACAATTTTCCCAGATACATTTTAGCAAAGGACTCTGAGCATCAACTTATTGTGAGATGCGAACTTGTGATCAGGACTTGTCTTTGAATTTATTGGCGGCATCAACTTTATATCAACGCCGAAAACAAGATTGACGAATCCGCTAAAGCAAACTTTACCTCAGACAATACCGACCGAGACGGAGCGGGCGGAGGCAGGAGTTTTAGAGTTATTACAGCAATAACGAAAGTTTTTGTTCTAACCTGCATATTTGTTCTAACCTGCAATATTCAGCGAGGTATATTATAATTACTGTACGTTATTCTATTAGAAGAGACCTTTAATACTGCACTAAATGACGAAAGCCACAAGTTTATTGAATATCTGTGAAATTACTTATAAATGAGCAAGATCACAACAATAACTGATCTTTAATACACCTACTCATTTAAAAGATATTGATGCATATTTACCTTCAGACTCCGGAGAGATGGTGTGATAATGAACAGATACCGATCCAGCGCTCTCCCCAAAAATGGTAATTTTCTCGGGATCACCGCCAAACGCAACGATGTTGTTCTTGACCCATTGCAAGGCCATCAACTGATCCTTGAGACCCTGGTTGCCAGGTGCATCCTCCGTTCCCAAATTGAGAAATCCTACAAAATAAGAAAATCAATTTAACATGCATCTTTAACATCTTCAACGTACATTAATAACGTGTATCTGCTTGTGATTTTTGTAACAAAGAGCCTATTGGTAAATATATAAGGGCAATCACGGTTAGTTATTACGTAGTATCTGCCGGAACAAGCTCTTAAAATTATTTCAACTCAATTGCACAATTTGCGTTGACGCCTTATTACGTATGCATCAGACCAACCTTGTATAAGTCATAATTGACCTCTATATTTAACCATTTATTGTCGCAGAAAGATACGACTACAGAGATTGTATTTTTAGATTGCGCAACGTAGCAACGCCGGCCCTGGCGCCTGGCTACCGCGAACAGCTCACGCGCTTCCGCTTATATGCCGCTGCAACTGGCTCCACGGAGCGAAGCTGCAACGTGTCCTAACGATTCTCCGAAGAGTGACGCAATTCACATGACTGATCTTAAAACTACTTATCACTAGACACCTCATCGGAAATCCTAATTTAATTAATCATTACGCTCACACAGCTCCTTCAATTATATATTAACCCAGCTCATAATATTTCCAAACTGTAATGTATGTAAGCTGGTTTCGTATTGGTGGAAAAGATTCGCATCGCGAAGCATATTCTCTGTCGCCAGAGTGTGCCTATCTGTTAGTCAGCCTAGAGTCCCAAGACGCTTTAGACAAGTCAGTCTACAGTCCCAAGTCCAGAGAGTAGCGCAAACGTCGTCATTTTATATCCTCTCACCCGACAACCCCGTCAGGCACCACTCAAGAACAGAAGGGAAATTTTAACAATTTGTCACATTATGACGATTTTCAAGAATATTAATATGGGTTTGGGGTAGATTCATGGTTGCCAACTTACATAATACTACACAGTTCTTATTCTCCTGACAACTGGACATAAAATGGCGGGACCGATGGAACAATGGATTGCGCTACTCTCTGTATAGAGTCGAGCGCTCGCAGCGTTGGAGTGTGGATGCTTCATCCGCTCTTATTTTAACATTCATTTTCTGTCTTTAATCTGGGCATAGTCCTTTAAGGTGCGTGCGTGTGCGTCGCTCGTTCTCAATTAACATGTAATCTTATTAACGGTGCAGTCAAGCGGCCAGTGCCTAAAGTAGGGATGGGTATGTTGTGCAATCTTACGCAATAGCATTTTTTCAAGCTGTTTTCACTTAATAAATCATGTAGTGCTCACTATAATAACATTGTGAAGTGCAGTTTTTCACGCCAAATTCAATTGACTATGAATTACAATATTCTCATTATGCAACCACTTGCAGAGAACTTCGTGCGTACGTATTCTGTCGCTACAACTTAAAATTGTGCAATTCATCCTATGAACTATATTAACTTCAATGTACTAGGAAATGGTAGCGGTTCAGATTGAGAAGTGTGTTAATGTCAGCTATCGTAATTGCACGCTCGAGGCCTACGAGTAAGATACATGTCTTATATTTTGTAAATTGAACTAATTCTTTCACTGGACGCCTGGTGTTGCCACCTCCCGCCTATCGCTCTGTTCGCCGACTCAGCCAACTCCAGCGGAAAAGCGCCTGCATGTCTGCCAAGAAGCGTGGAAACGCCGGTCCCCTCTCGGCAATTCCCTTCGGAAAGGCTCGCCCGCCGGCCCGCTGATCTGCCACGAACGAACGTTATACTGCGATTTTCTTAACTGTGCCCCTGACAGGAATCAGCTGTTGACGGTTTCATCCAGTCGGGAGCTTGAACGTCACCATAGTGTCACTGTGGCGACCTACAAGATCCCGATTGGATGGCTGCGAAACTGCTGATTAATCAGGGGCACAATTAAGAAAATCGCTAAAACTGCTAATTAATCAGGGGCACAATTAAGAAAATCGCAGGATAGTACAACGAAACTTCAGTTGGTGCAAGGCTACCAGTCACGTTACACGGTGGTCCATGCCGCTCGTTACCCGCATTCTGTGTTTCTCTATAATTTGTCTTGTATCAGCGGTGAGTGACGTGCAATGTACATAAACTCCGCGAATACATCATTCTCCAGCTATTTTGTGAAAATGATTAACTCTGTGCTGCAATTTAGTGTGAATTACTTCAAGCTGATCTGATGTTGCTACAATGCATGTAAGTTTTATGCTTTCTGCGTAACCATTTATTTCTGCATTAAATTGTGAGCCATGCATCTTAATAACGATGCTCCATAGACTGTCGCTATCAGCTAACACGTGATAATGCGTAATCAATCAACATAAACAGGAAGTGCATTAAATCCACCAGTGGCGTATCAGTGCTATGATGAACTATGCGTCCTAAATACGTTGCTTCCCAACCTGCCATTCTCAGCTAATACGTGATAATGGTAAGCTTTCTGTACTGAGAGGCTTTTCTACTTACGAATGGAAACTTTTCTCAGGAAAAACAAAGCGTTTTCAGACTCACAACACGGTTTTAGAAAATCAAAATCTACGGAAACTGCCATTGTTTCTTTTCTCAAAGATGTTGCTTCATCAATAGACCAAATTGAAGTACCCATTGGAATATTCTTAGATCTTACGAAAGCTTTTGACGTTATTGACCATAACATCTTGCTCTCAAAATTACCTTCGTGGTATTGCCCTAGACTGGATAACTTCGTACCTTAAACATCGGACTCAAAGAATAGAAATACCATACTGGCACGAAAGGACATTACATACTTATGTTTCCAATTCTTTGCAAATTGAGCATGGGGTCCCGCAAGGTTCGATCTTAGGTCCTATTCTCTTTCTGTTATATGTAAACGATATGCCCGCGTCTATTAAAAATGGAAGAACGATTCTGTTTGCTGATGACACGAATGTTCTTTGCAAAAAAGAAGCAGTAAATAGTACGATTTCAGAAGTTTCAAATTGGTTTAATAATAACAAATTAATTGTTAACGAAAGAAAAACTGTTTCAATGCATTTTTGCATTTCAAATCGGAAATCGCATGTTCCATTGAAAATGAACAATATGCAATTAGCTGATGTTGAGGCAACAAAATGTATAGGTCTTTCAATTCAATCAAACCTCAAATGGAATGTACATGTAAGAGAATTAAACACTAAATTAAGTTCATTATGTTACGCATTCAGAATTCTTTCAAATTCTGTCAGCCTTCATGCAGCTCGTTGCGTTTATTTTGCAAATGTGCATTCCCGCCTGAGGTATGGCATAATATTCTGGGGAAGCTCATCCTGTAGTATTCAGACCTTCAGATTGCAAAAGAAAATTATTCGAATAATGAAAAAATGCTTTGCCACGTGATCCCTGCAAGTCTCTTTTCATTGAGCTGGGAATCTTACCATTGCCTTGTCTATTTATTTACGAATCTGTAATATTTGTCAAAAATGACCTACTTAACGGGGGGAACATATTTTCATGCAATATTGATATTTATAATTACAACACACGCCGTAGAAATCACGTGCATCAAGTGTCAGTATCAACAGCTCAGTACAAGAAATCAACATACAATGCATGTACGTTACTTTACAACGCATTGCCAGATGACATTAAACAATTGAAGTCGGTACACAAATTTAAGTTAAAAGTAAAATCTTTTCTGCTGCAAAACTGTTTCTATACAATGAGAGACTATACTGATCGTGAAAAAGAAAAATGTTTATTGTAACAAAACAATGATATATAATGAATTAGTTTATGTTTGCATTGTAGACATTTTTTAAAAATATTTAATACGCATGTAACAAGTAATGTACTTCAGCTTCCGGGTCAATGACCCCCATCTCGATCAGGTTTTTGTCCAGTTTCCCTGATCCATTGAGCAAATGCTGAGATGGCCCCTTGTTTTGCTTCTGGACGTAAATGTAGCTTCACTGTGCGCACGTTTTGTTGAGCACTCCTTTCGCTTGTAGTTCATTTAGCGTTGAAATTGAGTTTCTATAACTCGGGAACAAACATTTTTTGAATATTTTTATTTTTCTAAAATAATTATTTCTAAATTAATTTTTTCTTTTCTTTTTTTCATTTTTTTTATTCTGGCCCTCAAGAAAATGTGCGCAGATAAATCTCTTTCCCCACACGTCATATACAGTTTTTACTGTTTTTTGGCAAATAAATAAATAAATAAATAAACTGCCGTCTTCAACAATCATACCACTTTGTTCTACGCAATTGCCTCACAAATAGCAGCGTTGCACACTTATTATGCAGCTGCGTCCGCTTTTGAGGCTTCCGATGTAACTTCAACAATCGTCAATTATAACTCACGGCATACCTGGACTTCTAGTCGCTACCGAGTTCTTATGGAACGTCGCCCTCATCCCTTCTCCAGGCGGATCACAACACGTACCCTGCGCCCGTGAACAGTCTTCAAGTCTACGCAGTATCACCATGAATCTGTCTGAATTCAATATACCATTCTTTTTTTAATTTCAGCACTGCTACATCACGGTATGTTACATATTCAACTTCAAACTGTGTTAAGTGTCAACTGCAACCAGCACACTCTTCAACTGTAAATGCTATCTTTCTGGCCATTGCTATCTTTCAATGTTTACTACAATCAATTCAACCAATCTTCAACTGTAAATGCCTATGGCTGTTGTAATCTTTCAATGTTAACTGTACTTATAACTTAGGTGTAATCATATTATTGTAATCAAGTGTATTTCTTTTTCTTAGTTTTAATTACATGCTTTTCTCTTCAATTAATAAATACCTACTCAGTTCTCCCATAGTAATATTGGCGTCCTCTGTAGATGTTAACATTTACAGGGAACGCGTCCGTGTCGCATTATACGCGGTGGTCCTCTGAGTTATTACTAATAATGCTACCAGGGTAAGTGAAAGGAACTGGCTGCTAGCTCATCCGATCCATCGTATCAGTCCACACGCCTCCTCATTTAGCCCCCAATGGTGAGTGGAAGTACTTCAAATGACTACCAATTAGGTTTTTGGAAAACTCGAAAACTTTCTGTGAAAATGAGTTTCAAAAAATTTCGCACTTACAATAACAAATAAACGCCATTTTCTTAAAACCTGCTTAATATTTTTGAATGAAAATTGCCATTTAGAACGAGGTTTTATTCTCCTTTCATATTGTTAGAGTAATATTTCGGTTGTACTATAAGTAAACCGAAAAATTGATAAAATTTCAAATAAAATGATGTTTGAGCGGCGATAATTGGAACTGGCAAAAAGATGTGGCAAAACAGAAAAGCTATACCAGTCCAAAGAATTTAGAATAACAAGTACGAGAAAGTCTGTGCCATTATGTAGCATAACTAGTTACTTTCTCGTATACGTACGTACATATACGGAGTGATATAAGTTTCATAGAGAGAATTATGAAATGCTGCAGAAAATCGATTTCAAAATTTCAATGTAAATACACGTTTTGGGGTTCCCTGATAGCGAAAAGTGTGCTTTCTACTTTTTCGCCTTACGAAGCCTTCGTAAGACAAAGTTGTGTAATCGTGCGCCGGAAAACGGCGAATTTTCGCCAGAAAAACTCTTATTGCCGAGCTCTGATAACGAAAAAGTGGATAAATCCTGTTGCTAAATTTAGGGGACAAAATTTAACATGTGGTTTGCCAGAATCATTGTTTTGTTGGTTCTTCATACCGAAAAATCGATTGACGGCAAAACGTCTGTTGGCACATGTAGGATCGGCGCGCTGTAGTTAACAGACTGTATGTGAGATTAATAAATTGCACTGTCACCTTCATCCCCTGTTTGCTACATGGAGGACCACTGATGAATTGATACATACCACACGAGTCACCAGTCTCTCATTCTTGAAAATACTTTCAGGTGCTGCCATTACTACAAATTAAATTGGAAGCATGTAGAATGAATACATATAATTACATTAGAATTTGACATACAAGAAATTACATAAGACCTTGCAAGGATTTGAATAAGAATTGAGCTCGAGTGAACATTGAGGCTGTTGATGAAAATAAACATGGTACTGATGATTACAAACGCTTATACATCGTTGTAGAGGTCAGCTGTTCACTGGCAGAAACAAGAGTGCATTGGCAGGACTGCTGCGGCGGTGTTGTCACACGTGGCAGATAAGAACAAGTATCTTGCTTGCAGGAATCCCGTGATAGAACCAGTAATCACATTGCCGTTATGCACGGCGCACTCAGGGTGGTGTAACTATATTATCACACCAGAAACTAAACGTTGAATTGAATGTACAAAGACAACTATTTTGTTGAAGGCAACACATAAAGCAATAGTCAAAACATAAATATTGCAATGTGTAGAAGTACTTAGTCACAATGTAACTGTAAGTTAGCTGTTACGAATAACATTAGAAGAACTTGAATTAAGTACAATTAAAAATGCAGTTCGTGATTTACATACAGAAGTTCACTTGAAAGAACAGGGTTCCATTTAGCGCAGCTAATGGTATTGAGTATGTGGCATATTGTATACGTTTAACAACAGATAAGAAACTGAAACTTTTTAATAGTGTATGAATTGTATGTTACGTGTGAAGAAAAGTAAGTAACTGGAGCACATTTAAATGTTGTAATGACGTATAGTACATTGTAGTTGTCGTACGACACTGAACAATAGAGAAAAAAACTAAGAATCTTGACGCATATGAATTGCATGTTACGTATGGAGAAAGCATATGACACCTCTGTGTCCTGTGGTGGCTTGTGTTCAACTAACTTTTCGAGTATGCGCCGTCTGGCGTGGGAATATGCCGTTCGCGCCAGATCAGAATACAGCCAATCGGCGTGCATGTGCTATTGCAAGAAAAGTTGTTCCTTGAATCATTAATTAAACGAATTATATAAAAATACAAGTTATTAAGTGTTAAATATTGTAGTGTATCTTGTGGGGTCAAGTTCATAATCAATGAAAAACTGCGCACAATTTAGATTCGCCACAATAGTTCTCGAAATGAGGTGATGGGTTCAGCAGTGGCAGTGGTTCAGGGAACTCTAAGGCGTCGTTTGACGCTTTCGTAACTGAATAAATACAAGAAAGGAATACAAGTTGTTCAATTAACTTAGACATATGTGATGTGCATAATTAATTAGAAGGCTTTTCTTGCTTGTACGAACAGCAGGAGCAGCCAAAATTGATTCAAATTTGGTGACGTTCGAGTAATTCAATTATTTATAACAATCTTTGGCGCTAATTACCAGCGCATTTCAAATACGCATTTCAAACGTGGCGCGTTGGACTTTTTCCTCAAAATATTTCCCCCAAATTCCTCGCGATAATTCCAACAAAAGCGCAGAGTCACTTCTATGAACGATGTGCTTTGGGAGACAAGTTCTTTGGCGCAAGATTTTCAACTGTGAAATGCTTTCAAATATGACGCAAGAGTGCAGCAGCTCCTCGACACTGGGCAATGGTATCAAGGCTTTCTTCGAAAGAACTTGAGTTCCGTTAGACGCGACTGATCATTGTTACAAAATTGAAAACTTCACAACAGTGATTTCTCAACCGTCGTCTTGTCAGCATATGGAAGCAAGCATAAGTGCACTTGTATTTCAGTTCCGTGAAAATTGGATTTAAACTCTTGAAAGTTGGCAACGAGCAACAATTTATAAGAAGTTACAGCTGCTTCCCGCAAAAATATTGCGTTGTACAGTAACACAGGGTCTATTAAACAAAAGTGCAAAAAACAGGTTATCCCCGCGCCTAGAACAGGTAAAACTTTACAATTTATTCAATGATCACTGACATGCTGCTAAAAATGCGAAATTTGATTCTCTTTTTCACAGACAATTTTCGAGTTTTCGAAAAACTTCATTTGAAGCACTTTAACTTACAAATACAATAGTGTTTACAAATTGCCGGTAATGTGTATATTAAACGTGTGAGAGATCTTTTACAAAAATTACATTTGTGTATTTTTTGAAGAAAAAAAACAAATTGAACTTGATGCCATATTAAAGAGTGCAATTAGCAATGTCCGTTCGAAAGTTCCGAAGAAAAAAATTAGAGATATTTTTAAGAAAATGGCGTTTGAGCGCCCCTGAAAATGCGTTTTTGAGAAACTTTACTTGACATTATTTAAAGCACATGTACTCATTAATATAATAATGTCAACAAATCGACGCTAATGTAAATATTAACGACGTGAGAGACACACCAAAAAAATTACATTTTTGTAATTGTTGAAAAAACAAAAGAATTGAACAGTATGACGTTTATGTCAATTAATAGAGTACATTAGGCACTATCCCTATCAAAAATTCAAAGACAAATTTTGAGCCGTTTTTGAGAAAATCTGTTTTTTGTCATTTTTTAAAATTGCACATATTGCACGCAATATTACGCAAAAATTGCTAAAATTTTCAATTCACAATGTATATGACCTTAATGAAAGAACTCACTATAGAGCAAATTTTGTTTGAAGGAAAAATCTTTATTATTAATTTTGTAGTTCTAAGAAGACACCGAAAAAAATTCATAACTTAGCAATTTTCGAAAATTCAGTTATCCGTGAAAACCGCACCTATGCCACCTTAATAAGTATATTTTACACTATTCTCACAAGAAATTTAAAGAAAAACTTTGGATCCGTTTTTGAGAAAAATTTCGAAAATGTTCTGAGGGCTTTATGTAAAGTACCCCCGAAATTTTATAGAATTTTTTTTAAAATCTCAAAGATTCGACTCGAGCCAGATCGACAGGGTTTCTTCAATTTGAAAAAAATCATACTTATGGATTAGGCGCTAGTAGTGTTCACAGACAGACGGACGGACGGACGGTTTGCTTTCAATTAATATTTCGGTATCGAGGACCCACAAAACAGGAATTCTGACTACACCACGTGTTAGGGGATTTTTTCCCCTTAATTTAGCAATTGGATTTATCCACTTTTTTGTTACCAGTGCCAATGAATGAAATTTTTTCTGCCGAAAATCCGCCGTTTTCTCGCGCAGCATTACATAACTTTCCCTATACTACGTATATTACTCCGTATATACGTACATATACGGGAAAGTAAATGTGTGCGAGATGGGTGCCAAAAAGAATCGTGCTGGTTCAGGATAACGCTCGGCCTCACACTGCAGCAATGACAAAGACGCAACTGGACAACTTTCGATGGGAATTACAGGACCATCGCCCCTACAGCCCTGACCTGGTACCATCAGACTTCCATGTTTTTCCTAAACTCAAAGAATATCTTGGTGGAAAGCGATTTCAAAATTATGACGTGCTGAAAGAAACTGTTACTAACTGGTTAAATGCTCAGGCGGCAGAGTTCTATGATGAGGGGGTCCAAAATCTAGTGCCACGACTTAACAAATGCTTAGGTAACTATGTAAAAAAGTAAAAATAAGTTCATACTTAAGTTTTTGATACAATTTATGTTCATAAACAAACTTGTTGTTACTCCACTTAAAAACTGTTCTTACTTAAAAAATGCATGTTAGGACAATCCTTGTATGTTAGGACTATTGCTATTACATCTAATTTGTCTCACCTAGGGCTCCTAGGCGGTAGTTCATTGTAACAACCACGACGTCTTCATTAACGAGTCCGTCCGTTCCGTAGATCATCTCGCCGCCGTCGCCAGACACGAAGGCTCCTCCGTGGATCCACACCATCACGGGCACTCCAGAGAGCAGCGGCTGCGCAAACGCGGCATTCAGAAATGGCAAAGACGATGTTACTGAAAACAGTTGTCGCCAACCTTACGGATCCCTCGGATCTCTAGATTCATAATTTTGAAATCCGCGATCAGTAATAAAAATGTTACGAAACATAAATAAGTTCAGAGAGTTCAACAAAATTGATATCTGCGTCATTATTTTATGCGTTTCTTGTTCTATACGTAGAGAAACTAGTGGTGCTACAGAATGGCACAGACTTTCCAGTATTAGTTTTCTATTCCCTTGGGTCTTCGCTAGCTATTCGGAATTGTCACAAACTCTTTTTTGCCAGCTGTCATCTATCACCGCCAAAAGTACATTTTTTTGTCATTTTCTTAATTTTTCGGTTCCTATTGGTAGAACGCAAACATTAATTTTAGAATAATAAAGTTGTAAAAACAAAAAACCTAGTCATAAATGGCTATTTTCCTTAAAAAATTATGTGCCGTTTAAGAGAAAATGGCGTTTCAGCGCTACTAAAAATGCACAATTTGAAGCTCATTCTCACAGAAAATGATTGAGTTTTCAAAATACTTCATTTGAAGTTATTTGAAGCACTTACACTCACAAATATAATAATGGATACAAATCGCTGGTAATGTGCATATTAAAGATGTGAGAGCTCTTTCAAAAAAATTACAATTATGTAAATTATGAAAAAACAAAAAAAAACTCGAAATAAACTTTACGCTATACTAACGAGTGTAATTAGCACTATCCGTTACAAAAGTTTGAAGAAAACATTTGCAGCCATATATGAGAAAATGGCCTTTGAGCGTTCCTAAAAATGCAAAATTTTGAACTACTTTTCACAGAAAACGGTTGTGTTTTCGAGAAACTTTACTTGACATTATTTAAAGCACATAAAGTCGTAAATATAATAATGTAAAAAAACCGCCGCCGATGTAAATATTATCGACGAGAGAAACATGTGAAAAAATTTACATTTTTGTAATTTTTGAACAAACCAACCTATAGAGCAACATGGCTTTTATATCATCTGATAGAGTAAATTTACCACTATTCCTACCAAGAGTTTAAAGAAAACATTTGGAGCCGTTTTTGAGAAAATCTTGTTTTTGTAATTTTTTAAAATTGCACATATTGCACGCAATATTGCACGAAAACTACTAAAATTTTGAAAAACATTTACATGACCTTTATGAAAGAACTCAATATGCAGAACAAATTTTATATGAAGAAAAAATCTCTATCTTCAAAGAACACAAAAACCTAGTCATAAATGGCTATTTGTAGTTGAAGAAAGACGCCGAAAAAAATTCAAACTTTCACACTCGGACTAATGCCGTGTTAATAAGTGTATTTTACTCTATTCATACACGAAATTTAAAGAAAAAAATTGCAGTTGTTTTTGAGAAAATTTTGAAAATTCCCGAGGGGCTTCATATAAAGTACCCACAAAATTTGAAGAATCTTTTTAAAAATCTCAAAGCTTCGACTAGAATCAGATCGACCGGGGAATATCCATTTTGGAAGAAATCGTACGTATGGTTTAGGCGCTAGCAGTGTTCACAGACGGACAGACAGACCGACAGACGGACGTTTTCCTTTCAATTGGGTTTTTGGTATCAAGAACCTAGAAAACAGGGTTTCTGGCTACACCACTTGTTATGATGGGGAGGATATAGGAAATTAATTTGAAAGGATTTGGAACATGGTTGTGGAAAAGAACAATGGGCCGTTGTG
Source organism: Acheta domesticus (assembly GCA_031308135.1). Taxonomy (NCBI): domain Eukaryota; kingdom Metazoa; phylum Arthropoda; class Insecta; order Orthoptera; family Gryllidae; genus Acheta; species Acheta domesticus. Next base: position 90,676,716 of record JAHLJT010009436.1, on the reverse strand, counting down.
AGACATCCCTTCGTCTGGCTCCTCCATCGAGACCTATACAGCATGGGTGACCCTACCGGCAGCACAGCTAGTCAGTTCCCCAACTCAATAGCAATGCTACCTCTGCACTGCCCTCGACTTCATTGGAGCACGCAAACCTCCTCGCCCACACGGTCAGTGTTACTTTAAGGCGGTGTCTCCTGGAGGAGGATCTTAATTTAGCAACTGGTTTTAGCCACTTCTTCGTTTTCACAGCCCGGCAATTAATTTTTTCCGCCGAAAATTGGCCATTTTTTCGCGCAGCATTACATAACTTTCCCTATACTACGTATATCACTCCGTGTTCAAACAAAGACCACAATGTTTGTTTATTTATTTTCCAGCTAACTGTACGGTCAGATTTCTTTCCAAAACTACCGAATCCATTGTGTTTTCCAAAACTGTCGAAATATACTTTCCGCGGCACGCTGTTGTACGTATTGTAATGGTTTCATTGAGTACGTATTGTAATGGAGTTGTGAGGGCGAATGGCAGGCGATAATTCCAAAAGGTCCCCGAGATCTGTATGCAGTTGACCTCTACGGACCTCTGCCGAAGACGAAATTCGGGAATCAGTATTTATTTGTAATATTAGACGTGTTTTCAAAATGTGTACAGATTTTTCCGATTCGAAAGCCCAACACGGCGAATTGTATTAGACAGGCAAAACGATTTTTCGCAATGTGCGGCAAGCCGACTAGAATTCTAAGCGACCGGGGTACGCAGTTTACAAGCGACGGGTGGAAAGAAGAGATGGAAGCGCTGGGGGTAGGAGTGTATTTTACCACAGTGCGCCACCCACAGAGTAACCCTAGCGAAAGAGTAATGCGGGAACTGTCGCGCTTGTTCCGAGTATACTCCGCGGAAAACCACCGGGCGTGGTTCCAGGCAGTGCCCACATTGAACGAAGTGTTAAACATCGTGCCGCACGCCAGTACCGGACGGACGCCATGGGAGGTCCACTTCGGGCAGAAGAAGATGGGACCGTTTGATAAGATTAAAATTCCACCGGAGGTCAGCGGTATTTCAGAAGTGACAACGAACCACCGAATTGTCTATGAACAGCTGAAAAAATCGGCAAAACAAAGAAAGAAGACCCAAAGAAATTTCTGTCGGGGGGCGTACCGCGTGGGTGACCAAGTATTATTAAGATCACCGCACTCGTCGTCGTCCGAGCAGAAATTGTTTCGAAAATTTTTTCCGCTTTTTGAAGGCCCGTATGTAGTTACGGAAGTGTTAGATAACAACACGTTGTCATTAGCAGAGGGAGGCCGAAAGATCGGTACTTATAACAGGACAAACGTTAAGTTATATAGAGAAATGACGTAGGAAATGAAAAGGGCAAAGATATAATACAGAACAATAAGTCAGGAATAGACAGGTGTAACGTAATGTTGACAGGTGTAGATTGAGTACACGCGATAGACAAAGGGGAAGCAGTAGGTGTCATTGATAGGTGATGAGTTGCTTGGCTTGTTACGTTTTAATTGTACATATTTAGTTATAAGGGTAATGATAGATTATAAGCAAGAAAGCAAGATTGTTTAGAATAAGTTGTTTTTTTGTGTGTGTTTTTGTTGTCGCGGACGACCTTACAGTGTCGCAGGTATGACAAAAGAAGTGTAGTGCGTTGGACGTGCGTAAGTGCGAAAATAAGGTTAGTGTAGTGTTAACAAGAGGTATTGTGAAGCAGGTTTTCAAGCGAGAACGGTAATGTTTTGAAGTGCAGTGCACCGGCTCGTGTTTACTAACACAAGGCGTAGTTGCCAGTACCGAGCAACAATGACTAGACTGGGAATCGAACCTAGGGTGTTACGCCGGCTCATCGTGACGGTGTCAGCGAGTGAGCATCGTCTAGTCGGGGGGAGATGTAATGGTTTCATTTATGATACATTCCCCAAAAACAATTGTGGACAAGGAATAAATATTTATTAAACTATAGTCAATAAAAACAACGTGTACGTGAATCGATACTAACGAGACAGAAGAACAGCGTGCCGCGGAAAGTATATTTCGACAGTTTTGGAAATGGATTCGGTAGTTTTGGATAGAAATCTGACCGTACAGTTAGCTGGAAAATAAATAAACAAACATTGTGGTCTTTGTTTGAACACGATCGGACGACGGGTTCATTTAAAATTAGAATATAAAATTTTAGAGAAAAAGCCCCAGTGACGTGTCAGATATAATAACTTAAAATATCAAAATTTTATGAAGAAATTTTAATTAGGCAACGAGAGGCGTGTGAATCGTCGTTGTATAAATTTAATGAAAAAATTATACCTGATCCAAAGGGTTTATAGAACATTGAATTTCTGAAATAAAGAAATATTACGAATTAATAATACCAAAAACAAGCGACGAATTGGTGTGTAATGTCGACGGAGAAATTTCGCATTTTCGACGTAAAAAAGATCGAAAAGATCTGTTTGGGCAAGAAAACCTTAACATTGGGAAAAGGCGTTAGTAAATAAACGCACAAGCATGTCAAAATAATTGATATTGGACATTTTAGAAAAATTAAGAAAACAACAATGAAAAGGCAAGAATGGAGTTCGCCGGCATTTTTTCTCTTGCGAGGTAACATGTCAAATCGACATGATTTTAAGAGGAGTTCTGCCTAGTCAGTGGTGATAGAAACATCGTGTCCACGTTGGACGAACTCGAGATTTTTTAAAAGATTTGGACTTAGACATTTTGGCGGCGAATCGGTACCGTGCAATGGACATGTGAACGGATAGCGCGAACATCTATTGATGCAGTGAGCGTATTGGAAGAGAGAAGAAGTTGTTTATTTATTTTTGTGACTTTGTGCTTCGACGTGATCGGGCAATTTCTGGAATTCCCGGGGAATTTTTTGAAGAAAACCAGCATACGCAAGATTGGAGGGTGCGAGTACGTCGGCGCGTGCACGTGGGCACGTGGGCACGCGCAGGACGACCGAACTGGCGACGGCGCTGTCTCGACGAACGCAACAACAGGAAAGTGTCGCATTCGCGGCGTAATTATTAAATCCGATATTCGTTTTGCGCACATTCAAGTAAATTAAAAAAAACTCCGACAAGATCGGTGGAAATCTCGAAATTTTGAAAAACAGAACGCACGCAATTGTTATCAACTAGCAATGTAAAATTTAGTCTTGTTTTTCTTTTTTTTTTTTCATTGTTACATTTGCAAATACGTACGTACGAGGAAAATTTGTTAATGACATTGGGTTTTTTTGGGGGGGGGGGGTAAAAGGAATTCCTGAATATACAGTAATTTGGAATCAGCTGATTAATATTAATTTCATGTAAGGGTATTTGAGCTATAACATTGTTGCCAAGCTCGAGTGAATTTATATTTCACGCATTGTTACATTGTTGTTGAGAGAATAACAAGAGAGAAAAGTATTAAAGTTCTTTCTTTCCTTTTTTTGAAAATAATGTGTTCTCATTTCAGTATTTAGCAGTCCTGTGTACGTTGCAATATTGAACGCTGTTTACAGGTATTTCCCGTAAGCGGCCGACCACGACCTACGATTCGACATAAATTTATGCAACTTCGTCATATAATAATAATATTGATTAATGGAAAAGAGGAGGGTATAGTAATATATTCGGTTGCATTGGATATTATAAAGGAGAATACGGTTGCAAAGGAGAATACGGCATTAAACTGCGTTTAATATTGCAGCACTCAGTGTGAGGAAAAATTAAATTTTCAAAATAAAGGAATTTGGTAGCCATGGAAACGCGTAGTAAGAAAACGCTAGGTGTTAGGGAGGAAACGGAATTCGAAACAATTTTTGCTCGAGACGGGGACGAGGAGCAAGGGAATTCGGATGAATTTGAAGTGGAAGGGGAGGAAAATGTTGCGATTACTGCAACGGAGGAAATAGTGGGACAGCCGATCGCAGTCGAAACTCCGGTAGAGGCAGGCAGCAAATCGGAGCCAAGCTTGGCGATGATTTTAGAATTCTTACAGCAAAGTAATACTATGCTGCGAAACAGGATAGAGGAAAACAACGTTAATGTGCAGAGCAAATTAGAACTGAATAACGCGGCTTTGCAGAAATTAGAACAGAATAGCGCGAACTTACAGAACAAATTAGAACAGAACAGCGCGGCGTTACAGAACAAATTAGAACAGAACAGCGCGACGTTGCAGAATAAAATAGAACAGAACAGCGCAGCTTTGCAAAACAGAATGGCGGAAAGCAATGCCGAATTACGTAGCAGCTTGACAGGGAAACTGGATAAGATAGAGGGCGAGCTACGCGACGCTGTGGCCAGCATAAGGGAGGGGGTCGAGGCATTCAAAGCTGAAACCCTGGAGCGGTTTAAGAAGGCTGAGGGCGAGACCCGTATTTTGGAGGAGAAAATGGAAACTCGCTTCGCCGTTCAGGACGTTATAAACCAGCAATTAGGCGCCGACGTCGGAGAAGTCAGGTCGTCGGTTTCAACATTGCGTCAGGCCGCACAACAGCAGCGCGAGCAGCTAGACAGTATTAGTCACGACGTTCAAGGCGTGAAGGAGACATCTCTGCGGCAAGACGTGCGTATAGAGAATATCGAAAGCTCAGTCAGCGGCATTACTACAAATATTAGGTCGACCGTACTGACGGAAATCGATCAATTAAAAGTACATGAAACCGGGAAATTCAGAGAAGCGGATGAGGCTTTATTGAACAGAATCGCTGAGTTAGAAGGTCGCGTGCAGGCGGCGCAGCGGACGGGTATGTCAGGTGTGGTGATGGGCCACGCAACATTACCCAATTACCTCAGGTTTCATGGGGAGAGTAAAGAGCAGCCCTACTCATTCTTGACTGCACTCGAGAACTATTTTCTAGTGAATGGGATTCCCGAGGCGATGAAGCTACGTTTTGTGGAAGAGGCGCTTAGCTCGAAGGCGCAGTATTGGTGGCAGGCTCTTACGCCCATGCCTCGATCATATGGAGAATGGAAGTCCAAGTTTTTAGACCGGTATTGGAACCAGCACCATAGGTTCGAATTAAAATACCGCTTAATGTCAGAAAGGTACAAGAAGGGGGGCACAGAAAGCATGTGTGATTTCGTGACTCGAAAAGTAAGCGCTTTTAAAGTGTGTAGTGAAGACTTTAATCCCGCTGAAGTGATTCGCATTTTGATTAGACAAATGCCAAACCAGATACGAAACCTGTTGTGGAACAACATGCCGGAAACGATCAACGACTTGATCGAACGCGTCAGTCGCTTCGATCAGATTAATGATGGGAATGAGCAGGACGGTGGTGAGCACAGACCGCAGAACCAAGGGGCTGGCGGTTATAACAAGTTTTCAACGAAACCGAAGTCGGAAAATCTATGCACGATGGGGGTGCGCACAGGCGATAGGACCGTCAAGACAGAGAAGCCGCAGGGTGGGCAACCTCAGCAGCCGAAACCGAAGCAAAGCAATGCTGAACATTCGGGAACGGAACGGCCTCACCATGAGGCGAAGTCATCGAATTTGGGAGAAGAGATTGGGTCACTTTCTTGGTCGTACGAACGACGCCAGGAAAACTGATCACTTTTAAGTCTGAAAGAGGCGGCGGAGGCTTAAACGAATGTACAGAAGGAGTAGTTACGGTGATAGCGACGGCAATAGTTATGGTGTCAGGCGATGACTTGTTGCGCGAAGAAGAGAACAACGAGGGCGCGAAACCCAGCAAGTGTTGGTTTTGAGAGGCACCTTTTACGGTAGGGAGGTAGAGGCATTGATTGACACGGGAAGTAGTATCAGCGCGGTATCGGAAGAATTTTGTGAGAAAATTAGACGAGATGGGCAGGAGCTAGTTGAGCTACCGACGAGGAAGCTGAGGGTTGTGATGGCGAACCAGAAAGCGGCGTGTACCACCGGAAAGCAGATATGGGTGGAACTGCGTGGGAGGAATGACCGTGGAAGTGGCAGCGATAGTCGTCCGTGGACTTGTGCGTGACGTGATCATTGGGATGGACGCACTGAGGGCTTACCAAGCCGTTGTCGACGTAGGTACTGGGAAAGTGACGCTACGATCACAAGGTTGTATTGGGGGTGGCTCAGTGGTCGCTGAACATGATACGGCGGCAATAGGCGGAGACGAAGTGCTGACCCATATGGAAGAGGTTCTCCAGAACGTGGACACGGCCGTAGAAGGTGTTGTCGCCCAAGAGGACTGTCCAGAGAAGGTGCGCCAACTACTGATGACATACGTCGAAATATTTCAAGAATCGCTGGAGCCGGTGAAGGGCTATAGATTCGCTTTGGAAGTGAAAGATGATACCCCGTTTTCAACGAAGCAATACCCCATACCCCAAGCGTACAGGACGCAGGTGCGAGAATTGATTAGAGAAATGGAAGAAAAGGGAGTTATCAAGAGGTCAATAACTCCATACGTGAGTCCACTAGTTGTGGTTATTAAGAAGAACGGGAAAATACGCATTTGCCTGGATGCCAGAAAACTGAACGCCGTAACCATTCCCCGGTACGAAACGCCACCTACTATAAATGAGATGGTAATTAAGTTAGGGGGCGCAACGGTATTCAGCGCGCTCGATTTTTCGTCGGCCTATTGGCAAATAGAGGTAGAACCTCGATGTCAGAGATCCATCAGTTTCAAATTCGAGGGGACTGTGTACTCGTTTGCAAGGTTGCCGTTTGGGCTAAAGAATTCGGGGACAGCGCTGATTCGTTACCTTAACGATGTCATTCCCACAGATTTGAAGGACACGCTGGTCATGTATGTGGATGACATTGTGTTGTTCTCGCCCAATATTGTTACGCATCTCAGAGACTTGGAGAGATTGTTCAAAATTTTTAAGGAATACAACTTGAAGTTAAATTTGGAGAAGTGTAAGTTTTGCTGTCAAAACGTTCAATTCATGGGGCACGAGATATCCCAGGACGGTATGTGCATGCTAGAGAGCAAAAGGGAGCTGATCAAAAATTTACCACCACCTAGGAATATACGCGGGCTACGACGGTTGTTTGGGATCTGCAATTACTACTCGCGGTTTGTGAAAAATTATTCACAAAGGGTAGTACCGCTGTTGCACCTGCTCAAGAAGGGGAACAAGTGGCAGTGGACACAACAATGCCAGGAGGCATATCAAGAGCTCGTAAAAGCGTTCGAAACAACGTACACGGTGAAATATCCCGACTCCTGCAGGCGGATGTATTTACAAACTGATAGTAGTGGCCAGGTAGTGTCCAGGTGGGCGAACATGGGCAACAAGAAATTGTCGTGTTGGATAGCCGTTCGTTGAAAGCCGGTGAGCTTAATTACGGGGCCACAGAAGCTGAAGCGCTTGCCGTGGTATGGGCGACGCGTAAGTTTCGTGCGTTGTTAGCAGGACGCCCGTTTTACAGTGATCACCGACCACAAGGCATTAACTTTCTTAATGCACAGTCATACGAACAACGAAAGACTATTACGATGGACACTATGGTTGCAGCAATTTCAGCTCCAAATCGAATATTGCGAGGGGCGGAAGAACTTGCTCCCGGACAACTTGTCCCGAATTAAGGTCAAGGAGAAAGAGGAAGAACAGCAGATGATAGCAGCAGTTCACGTTCGGGAAATTAATCCACGGTGGACTCCAATAACAATACGGAAAATCCAGCAAGAAGACTCGTTTACACGAGAAGTGACCAAACTGGTGACAGGGCAGAGTTATGATGTCACGAAAATCGCAAAGGCTCGCGACCGGGACACTTCGAACTGGAAGATGCGCGAGGACATTTTGTTGCGGAAGGTGGACGGACCAGCCAAGAAATTTAGAATATGGATCCGCAAGACTGGCGACGAAACCTGATCGTGTCAACACACGAGCGTTTTGGGCATTTCGGGGGCGAGAAGATCGCCAAAATTTTGTCAGAGCATTGTTGCTGGCCGAACATGGGGAAACAAATCCGCCAGTTGGTAAGCGCCTGTGATGTGTGTCAACGAACGAAACAGCCGAACAGGAGTTGTGAGGGCGAATGGCAGGCGATAATTCCAAAAGGTCCCCGAGATCTGTATGCAGTTGACCTCTACGGACCTCTGCCGAAGACGAAATTCGGGAATCAGTATTTATTTGTAATATTAGACGTGTTTTCAAAATGTGTACAGATTTTTCCGATTCGAAAGCCCAACACGGCGAATTGTATTAGACAGGCAAAACGATTTTTCGCAATGTGCGGCAAGCCGACTAGAATTCTAAGCGACCGGGGTACGCAGTTTACAAGCGACAGGTGGAAAGAAGAGATGGAAGCGCTGCGGGTAGGAGTGTATTTTACCACAGTGCGCCACCCACAGAGTAACCCTAGCGAAAGAGTAATGCGGGTACTGTCGCGCTTGTTCCGAGTATACTCCGCGGAAAACCACCGGGCGTGGTTCCAGGCAGTGCCCACATTGAACGAAGTGTTAAACATCGTGCCGCACGCCAGTACGGACGGACGCCATGGGAGGTCCACTTCGGGCAGAAGAAGATGGGACCGTTTGATAAGATTAAAATTCCACCGGAGGTCAGCGGTATTTCAGAAGTGACAACGAACCACCGAATTGTCTATGAACAGCTGAAGAAATCGGCAAAACAAAGAAAGAAGACCCAAAGAAATTTCTGTCGGGGGGCGTACCGCGTGGGTGACCAAGTATTATTAAGATCACCGCACTCGTCGTTGTCCGAGCAGAAATTGTTTCGAAAATTTTTTCCGCTTTTTGAAGGCCCGTATGTAGTTACGGAAGTGTTAGATAACAACACGTTGTCATTAGCAGAGGGAGGCCGAAAGATCGGTACTTATAACAGGACAAACGTTAAGTTATATAGAGAAATAACGTAGGAAATGAAAAGGGCAAAGATATAATACAGAACAATAAGTCAGGAATAGACAGGTGTAACGTAATGTTGACAGGTGTAGATTGAGTACACGCGATAGACAAAGGGGAAGCAGTAGGTGTCATTGATAGGTGATGAGTTGCTTGGCTTGTTACGTTTTAATTGTACATATTTAGTTATAAGGGTAATGATAGATTATAAGCAAGAAAGCAAGATTGTTTAGAATAAGTTGTTTTTTGTGTGTGTTTTTGTTGTCGCGGACGACCTTACAGTGTCGCAGGTATGACAAAAGAAGTGTAGTGCGTTGGACGTGCGTAAGTGCGAAAATAAGGTTAGTGTAGTGTTAACAAGAGGTATTGTGAAGCAGGTTTTCAAGCGAGAACGGTAATGTTTTGAAGTGCAGTGCACCGGCTCGTGTTTACTAACACAAGGCGTAGTTGCCAGTACCGAGCAACAATGACTAGACTGGGAATCGAACCTAGGGTGTTACGCCGGCTCATCGTGACGGTGTCAGCGAGTGAGCATCGTCTAGTCGGGGGGAGATGTAATGGTTTCATTTATGATACATTCCCCAAAAACAATTGTGGACAAGGAATAAATATTTATTAAACTATAGTCAATAAAAACAACGTGTACGTGAATCGATACTAACGAGACAGAAGAACAGCGTGCCGCGGAAAGTATATTTCGACAGTTTTGGAAATGGATTCGGTAGTTTTGGATAGAAATCTGACCGTACAGTTAGCTGGAAAATAAATAAACAAACATTGTGGTCTTTGTTTGAACACGATCGGACGACGGGTTCATTTAAAATTAGAATATAAAATTTTAGAGAAAAAGCCCCAGTGACGTGTCAGATATAATAACTTAAAATATCAAAATTTTATGAAGAAATTTTAATTAGGCAACGAGAGACGTGTGAATCGTCGTTGTATAAATTTAATGAAAAAATTATACCTGATCCAAAGGGTTTATAGAACATTGAATTTCTGAAATAAAGAAATATTACGAATTAATAATACCAAAAACAAGCGACGAATTGGTGTGTAATGTCGACGGAGAAATTTCGCATTTTCGACGTAAAAAAGATCGAAAAGATCTGTTTGGGCAAGAAAACCTTAACATTGGGAAAAGGCGTTAGTAAATAAACGCACAAGCATGTCAAAATAATTGATATTGGACATTTTAGAAAAATTAAGAAAACAAAATGAAAAGGCAAGAATGGAGTTCGCCGGCATTTTTTCTCTTGCGAGGTAACATAGTCAAATCGACATGATTTTAAGAGGAGTTCTGCCTAGTCAGTGGTGATAGAAACATCGTGTCCACGTTGGACGAACTCGAGATTTTTAAAAGATTTGGACTTAGACATTTTGGCGGCGAATCGGTACCGTGCAATGGACATGTGAACGGATAGCGCGAACATCTATTGATGCAGTGAGCGTATTGGAAGAGAGAAGAAGTTGTTTATTTATTTTTGTGACTTTGTGCTTCGACGTGATCGGGCAATTTCTGGAATTCCCGGGGAATTTTTTGAAGAAAACCAGCATACGCAAGATTGGAGGGTGCGAGTACGTCGGCGCGTGCACGTGGGCACGCGCAGGACGACCGAACTGGCGACGGCGCTGTCTCGACGAACGCAACAACAGGAAAGTGTCGCATTCGCGGCGTAATTATTAAATCAGATATTCGTTTTGCGCACATTCAAGTAAATTTAAAAAACTCCGACAAGATCGGTGGAAATCTCGAAATTTTGAAAAACAGAACGCACGCAATTGTTATCAACTAGCAATGTAAAATTTAGTCTTGTTTTTCATTTTTTTTTCATTGTTACATTTGCAAATACGTACGTACGAGGAATATTTGTTAATGACATTGGGTTGTTGTTTTTTTTTGGGGTAAAAGGAATTCCTGAATATACAGTAATTTGGAATCAGCTGATTAATATTAATTTCATGTAAGGGTATTTGAGCTATAACATTGTTGCCAAGCTCGAGTGAATTTATATTTCACGCATTGTTACATTGTTGTTGAGAGAATAACAAGAGAGAAAAGGATTAAAGTTCTTTCTTTCCTTTTTTTGAAAATAATGTGTTCTCATTTCAGTATTTAGCAGTCCTGTGTACGTTGCAATATTGAACGCTGTTTACAGGTATTTCCCGTACGGGGCCGACCACGACCTACGATTCGACATAAATTTATGCAACTTCGTCATATAATAATAATATTGATTAATGGAAAAGAGGAGGGTATAGTAATATATTCGGTTGCATTGGATATTAAAAAGGAGAATACGGTTGCATTGGCGCAATAACGTGAGGGCAAGTAGGAAGGACGGTTGCAGTATACGGGAAAGTAAAAATTGAAGAAACTAGCGATGCTACAGAATGACACAAAATTTTCCGTATTAGTTATCTATTTTCTTTGTTCTCAGCTAACTATTCGCAATTGCTACATTCTCTCGCCCGGTGCCATCTACCGCCGCCCAATGTATATTTTAAGTTTCCGGTAGACATACGTATGTACGGAGTAATATACGAAGTATACGGAAAGCTATGAAAGCGCGAAAAAACTGCGAAAAATTCATTGTCGGGCCGTGATAACGAAAAAGTGTATAAATCTAGTTGCTAATTTAAGAAAAAAAATTCTTTAACTTGTGTGGTGTCCAGAAACCCTGTTTTGTGGGTCCTTGATACCGAAAACCCGATTGAAAACCAAATTTACGTCCGTCCATCTGTGTCCGGTGTATATGAACAACACTAGCGCCTAAACTATGCGTACGTTTTTTTCCAAATTGAAGAAACCCCTGTCATCTGGCCTGAGTCCAAGATCTGCGATTTTGAAAAACATTCATTAACCGATTGAAAACCAAATTTACGTCCGTCCATTGGGGGGTACTGGTCCATTGGGGGGACCATTGGGGGTAGCAAATTTACGTCCGTCCAACTTTTGGGGGTACTTTACATGTAGCCCACGGACATTTCCAAAAATTTCTCAAAAACGGCTCCAAACTATTACTAAACTACACTCATCGTCATAAAAAAGGCTGCACCCCGAAGGACCCTACTGATTTGCTGCAAACTTGTTGGGCCTTTTGCACACCATTCACTAAGCCAATGATTTCGTTTTCACGGTCGGGCGCAGTGGGGAGTCGGGGGTAAGGGCATCACGTCGCGCCCACCGGCCGAGAAAAGAGGGTCTCAAACGGCCGCGCCGGCCATTGCGACATCGGGTAACGTCGCCAGAGAGTCACCTGAACGTACACTATGCCTAGGCGACGTGTCCGACAGCCGGTTGTCCAGATAGCTTTCGAGAGGGGCCGCACCGTGGGTGTGCGGGAGGCTGGTTGGTCCTGTCGCCGTATTGCGCGCCACGCCGGTCATACGGACCCCACCATTGCCCGCTGTTGGCGGCAATGGATTGAGGAAGGCACGCACACACGACATGCAGGATCCGGACGTCCGCCACACACCACGAGGAGGGAGGACCGACGGATAGTCCGCCATGGACGACCAGATCCAACGGCAACGATAGGTGATTCAGCGGGCTGTGCTGCCTGCACTGTCACATCCTGAATGTGCCAGTACCACTGGCAGACGGTTGCACAACGCATGGCTCGCCGTACGCTGACCGTTACGACGTCTGCCCCTCACACCTCAGCAGCGTTGCTACAGACTCGCCTGGTGTCGGGAAAGACGGACCTGGGGCCAAGCAGACTTGCAGTCAGTCATCATCAGCGACCAGTCCCGCTTCTGTCTTAATGGCGTCGACTCCCGCTTCTGTCTTAATGGCTGGGTCCGTGTCTGAAGGACGGAGTGGGCAGCGCCACGACGAGCGATTTGTGGTATCCCATCACACGTCCCGCCAGCCTGGTGTGATGTTGTGGGGTGATATCGTATAGTGCCCGTTCACCGTTAGTGTTCTTCAGGGACCCCGTGACAGCACGGTACGTTCAGGAGATCCTTCAACCGGTGGTCCTGCAATTCGTGAACGCCCACGCCCATGCCCTATTTCAACAGGAAAAAGCGCGTCCGCATACCACAGCCATCTCCCGAGCATGCTTTACAGCCGTGGATACTCTACCATGGCCAACCGCATTGCCAGGCCTTTCCCCGATCGAGAATGTTGGGGTGCTACGGAGCGTGCGAACAGGACTCCACCCCTACCCACCAATCTTCAAGAACCGCGCGCTCAGGTGTATGCTGCATGGCATGAACTAGTACAGGACTCCATTAGAGACCTATACAGCTCCATGCCACGACGTCTGGACGCGTGTGTTTGCCAACATGGCGACCTCACGCCAAAATAACATGTACAGTCTGTGGGCGTGTAGCGCAGTAAATATTGGTCCTACAAAGGTGAAAATGTAATCATTTCGTATGTGCGTGGTACCCTCTACATGCCTGCCAACAATCATCGCAATCCGCCACGTCCTTCTGGATGCAGCTCTTTTTATGACAATGCGTACAATTTACACAAGGTAGTGAAAAGACTTTCAAGTTGTAAAAATCATTTGACCATCATTTTGAAGTTAAAAACTTTTAATTCAACACAAACTCAGTTTTCGAGGACAGGACATAATGAGTCATATGACTTCACAAAATAGAGGGAACTTTAAAGATCTGGTACACTTAACCCTAGATTGCTTACCCTTTTTAAATAGCTGTAGTTGCGTACCTGGGGTAACTTGTGGCCCCACGTTATTTTTGGGACATATTTTGGAGAATACATTTTAATGTTCATATTTTCTTTCATAATGTTTCGTAAAGACTTTTCAGAAACCTGAAGCGTGTTTCCCTCATTATTGCACGATATATAGGTGCACCAAATGACCACTTCCGGATGAACGGAGATGATTATCCTTCTGCTCTCCAACGATATTTAGCAGTCCAATAAGGCACCGTATTTCCAATGCATCAGTTGTACTTAAATATTTTGTTCCTTCTGCTTGCCGAGAAACTTCTTCATTCGTGTGAGTGACTACAAGTTCAATCATGTTATTATTTATTAGAATTTTCCATGAGTTCAATTCAGTCAGTATATTTTTTGTCCTGCCTTTCAGACCTGGAATTCAGAGCACAATATTCCTTGCAGGTGTTCTAAAATGTGAGGAAGATTATTTGATCTCTTTTAGACATTATTGCCTTTCAACAATATAACATTTCTTTCGACACTATCCTCATCACGTTCTGAATCAGCACTCAATTCACTTGGACATCAACACTATCTTCAAATTCTTCATTATTATTATCACACTTATAACCATCAAAGTTCTCATCCTCTTCCAACCATGCCCTTATACGTTCATCAGTACTTACATCATCAGTCTACAGCCATAACTAAAGCAATGATATAAACTTGTTTTAAAAAACTTACTGACGTGCTTGCATTCCAGGGTTGCTTGCATTCCAGGGGTTACTTGTCACCCCAAGAGTTTTCTGGAAGGTCTGTACTGCTTTCAATCATGATCAGTCGCACAGCCTGATGGCGAGTGAAAGCGTTCTACGCAGTAGAGGAATACATGTGGTGGCGGGACTATTTAATGCAATTCTTAGAAATGGCGGAAGAATATTATTCTTGGTGGAGTGACGAGTCACCCCGGTATGCATTCCAGGGTTAAAAGCAAAACATGATTCTCTTTTGGCGCAGAATGTCGAGAATTCAACTGTATTTGTTGGTACTTCAAATTTGATTCAAAATGATATAATATCTTCAGCTGTAAATGTTTATTTCCAAAACATTAAACAAGAAATAAATAATATTAATTTCGTTGCCATTGTTCATTGTATTAGATGAGAACATATGTTGAAAATCTAAGCCAATTGTCTAAAGCAGGGCTTTCAATTGGCGCACCGCGGGCCGCATGCGACCCGCCGGATCTTTTGGTGCAGCCCGCGACTGCTTTGAAAAAAAGTATTACACCAACGAAATACAATTGCACAATTCATCTTATTTTTATTTAATTATATATTAATTTTCTCGTTGTATGTACATTAATCATTGAGTATTTTGAATAAGTATTGTATCTCATATCTATGTTTCAGTATTATCTCAGTAGTTAGGATAAAAAACATCTTTAAATTACTGTGCGGCCCACGGCTTAACTTGAATTTGATATGTGGCCCATAAGCCCTTCTAAGTTGGTCAGCCCTGGTCTAAAGTGGTGCGTTATTTAAATGCGAAAGGAAATGTTGAACAGAGATTCCTAGGATTCCGAGGCGTCTTTTCAGAGAGAACAGCAGAAGCTTTATATAGAATTGTAAGAGATGTTGTTGAAGATTTAAAATGTGAATCAAAACGTATTGCATCTTCTAATTATGATGGTGCTGCGGCGATGGCTGGTCATTTAAATGGGCTACAGGTTAAAGTGAAATAGGCAACCTTAATGCACTGTTTTGCTCATAAATTTAATCTGGTATTATGTCAGTCAGTTTCCAAAATTAAAGAATGGAAAATATTTTTCAAAACTTTATCTGGTTTATCTACATTTTTCTCGCAGTCTCCTAAACGTTGCCATGCACTAGACAATGAGGTTAAAAAAAGGCTTCCAAAAGTAGATCCCACCAGATGGAATTACAGAAGTACATTAATTAATTGTGCATGAATTTTTTTGAACTCGTATGAATTTGTTTGAAAATACCGTCCAACGCGACGGTGCAGAAACTCTCATGTCATCAAGAGGATTTTCAGAGTTACTGAAAAGAGAGTTTTAATTATGTTAGTACAATTGCCAGTATTGTCTTTACAAGTGGTTTAAATGATCGATTTGTCAACAGATCCATGTGAAAAATTAAAAATCTTCCTTCTGAAATGCAATTGCTTCCCTAGAAATAAATTTCACCACACGCCACTGGGATTGCTATATTCTTTGATTTTTTTTAAAATTACAAAATTGAATTTTTGCACATGTACTCATAAATAAGAACAAATTGCAGAACATGTAAATATTAAGAACGCGCGAGACAAATCAAAAAAATTACATTTTTGTAATTTTTGAAAAAATAAAATAATAGTACAAAATAACGTTCATGTCACCTCATAGAGTATATTAGGTACCATTCCTAAAAAGCCGTTTTGGGAAAATCTTGTTTTTGTAATATTTTTAATTGCGCGTATTGTATGCATTTTTTTAACGGAAATATTTCTATATTTAATTTTGTAGTTGTAGGAAGATGCCTAAAAATTCAAACTTTTGCAATTTTCGAAAATTCAGAGTTAACCGGGAAAATCGGACAGAAGCCACCTTAATAAGTGTATTTTACTCTATTCTTACAAGAAATTTAAAGAAATAGTTTGGAGCCGTTTTTGAGAAAATTTTGAAAATGTCCGGAGGGTTTCTTGGAAAGTACCCCCAAATTTTTGAAGAATGTTTTTCAAAATCTCAGAGTTTTGAATCAGGCCAAATGGTCAGGGTTTTCTTCAATTTGGAAAAAATCGTAGGCATGATTTAGGCGCTAGTGTTGTTCACATACACCGGACAGACGGACGGACGTGTTGTTTTCAATTGTTTTGTCGGTATCAAGGATCCACAATACAGGCATTCTGGTTACACCACCTGTTAGGGGAATTTTTTATCTTAATCTAGTGACTGGTTTTATCGACTTTTTCGTTATCAGGACCCGGCAATTAATTTTTTATGCGCTACAGAATGGCACAGACTTCCCCGTATATGTTTTCTATTTCCTTGGGTTTCGGCTAACTATTCATACTTGCCACATGCTCTCGTCAGCTGCCATCTATCGCCGACTACATTACATTTTTTGACATTTTCTTAATTTTTCGCAATCCCGGTGGTAGAACGAAATTAATTTTAGAATATTAAAAAAACACTAAAACCTCTGCCTAAATGGCAGATTTCTTTGGCAAATTTGAAGCCGTTTTTAAGAAAATGGCGTTTAAACGCAACTAAAAATGCGAAATTTGCTCTTTTTCACAGAAAACTTTTGAGGTTTCGAAAAACATCATTTGAAGTACTTACACTCACAAATACAATAGTTTACAAAATGTGCATATTAAAGGTGTGAGAGATCTTTAAAATAATTACATTTTTGTAATTTTTGCAAATACGATAAAATACCTCACATTGAACTTAACGTCATACTCAAGAGTGTAATTATTTTTGACAAAATGGCGTTTAAGCGTTTCTGAAAATTCCGAATTTTGAGCTAGTTTTCACAGTAAAACGATTCAATTTTCGAGAAACTTTACTTCACATTATTTATAGCACATGTACTCATAAATATAACAATGTGAACAAATCGCCGCTAATTTAAATGTTAACCAAGTGAGAGGCAAGTCAAAAAATAACATTTTTGCAATTTTTGAAACAAACAAAATAATAGAGCAATATGGCGTTAATGTCCATACTATACGTAATATACAGTACGTATAGTATGAGGGCAGAAGACCCTAGTGTGCAGTTCTAGGGTTAACAATAATAATGAGTCTCCCAAAAATATAGATTCATTATTATTTCCGAGTGACAATCAATTGCAAAAATGATGGAACCATGCTTTTCTTGCAGCATATTGTAACAGGTTTTTACTGAAACAACAAACAAACTTGAGTCTAATCAAACAACTGCAGAACATTTATTTAATATTTTCAAAGACTTTGAATTTAGAATTGAACTGAGTATAAAGGATAAATTGTTTGCTTACAAAGTATTGAAGTATTACAAATATTAAGATCGTTTCCTGAGTTGCAAAAATAGCGGATAGTAGAAGAATTTATTGCATTTAACGAAGCATTTTTTTGTGGAGAAAAGAGTCGATTTTGTTAAGAAAGATTATGCGAATTGGTTATCTTTAATCTCGTCAAGAGCTAGCAATTTTTATTTCAAATATTTGAAAATAAATAATTTCTTTAAATATTAACGTGTAAATGTATAACAAAAGGTCGAATGTAAAAACGAACAAAGAAATAATATACAAAATTGCAAATTCTAATTTACGACGCATCCAGTTTTCTAAAGCGCAGTAAATTTGCAGTGGGCAATTATGTCTGTCACGATATTATAGAAAAAATACTCGTATTTTCAAAAAAAATTAAGCAAGAAATCATTTGAAGACGTATTTTTGATCAATATATTTCATTGAGAAAACCAGCTACCATCTATCGGCGCCCAAAGTATTTTTTTTTTACATTTTCTCAATTTTTCGGTTTTCTACTGGTAGAACGGAAATATTGATTTCAGAATTTTAAAAAACACAAAAACATTATCCTAAATGTTAATTTTCTTTTAAAAATGTGTAGCCATTTTTAAGAAAATGGCGTTTAAGCGCTACTAAAAATGCGAAATATAAAGCTCTTTTTTCACAGAAAAGTTTTGAGGTTTCAAAAAACTTCTTTTGAATTTATTTGAAATACACTAACTCACAAATACAATAGTGTTTACAAATTGCTGGTAATGTGCATATTAAAGATGTGAGAGATCTTTCAAAAAAATTACATTTGTGTAATTTTTGAAAAAAACAAAAAATACCCTCATATGAACTTTACGTCATATTAAAGAGTGCAATTAGTACTATCAGTTCCAAAACATTGAAGAAATAATTTGAAGTCATTTATAAAAAAACGGCGTTTGAGCGTTTCTGAAAGTGCGGAATTTTGAGCTAGTTTTCACAGAAAACGGTTGAGTTTTTGAGAAACTTTATTTGACATTATTTGAAGCATATGTACACATTAATAAAATAATGTCAACGAATTGCTGCTAATGTAAATATCAACCACTTGAGAGGCATGTCAAAAATATTACATTTTTGCAATTTTTGAAAAAACAAAAGAATAGAGAAATATTGCGTTTATGTCATCTAATAGAGTATATTTTTCACTATCCCTACCAAAAATTTAAAAAAAATTTGGTGTCGTTTTTGAGAAAATCTTGCTTTTTGTATTTTTAAAACTGCACAATCGCATTGCATGCAATATTGTGCGAAAACTACTAATTTTTTTTAAAAAAACGTACATGACCTTAAAGAAACAACTCACTACGAAGAACAAATTTTATTTGAAGGGAAACTCTATCTGCAATTTCGTAGTTGGAGGAAGACGCGTAATAAAATTCAAACTTTTGCAATTTTCGAAAATTCAGAGTTATCCGTGAAAATCGGACCACTGCCTTAAGGTGGAAGTGGTCCGATTTTCACGGATAACTCTGTGTATTTTACTCTATTCTTACAAGAAGTTGAAAGAAAAAAATTGGCACCATTTTTAGAAAATTTTGAAAATTCCAGAGGGCTTCATGTAAAGTACCCCCAAAAATAAAATATTTCAAATTAAGGGGCTATGAGATCAGTTACATTGATCGGAGGGTTGGGGAAACTCGGCTGAGCGGTTTAGTCGCTAGCGTTGTTCACAGCCAGACGGACAGACGTTTTGCTTTTAGTTAGTTTTTCGGTATCATGGACCCACAAAATAGGGATTCTGGATGCACCACATGTTAGGAGGTTTTTTTTCTTAATTTAGCAACTGGACTTATCCACTTTTTGGGTACCAGGGCCGTGTAATAAGAGTTTTTCTGCAGAACATCTGCCGTTTTTTCGCTTTACATAACTTTGAGAAAGTAAAATTTGTAAGGTCTGGTCTCAGTTACGCGAAGTCATTTATAGTTACTATGGAAACATTGAACTATTTACAATGATTTATTGAGAAAGAACCGTCGGAAAATGTTTGCAGCATGAAACAAAGTTCCGCGCGATAATGCAAAGGAAATAGAAAGGTATAAAAGTTTCAACTGTACTGAGAAAATAAGTAAAAAAGACGTACAGTACATGAAGACGTGTTTAGATTGTTATAAAACATGTTATGTCTATATTCTGTTAATATTTACTTTTTAAAATATGTAAGGCAAAAGATACGACGTTCACTTCAATATCTCATTATTTAGTTTAATACTATACAATGAGTTGAGGGCACCTATATTAAGTTTCTGTTTCAAACTCAAAAATTGTGTATGAAAATGTGAACTCCTACTCACGAATGGTGTGTAGACATTGAGGCAGAGGCAGTCCTCGGAACCTTTGCTGAAAGAACCGCCTGCAGGGTTGAGAGGCTGAGTACACTCGGAGCATTCCGAAGTGCAGTTGCGTTCTCCTTCCCATGGTTTCGTGGGCACTGCGTCCTGTTATGTTGAGAGATCATATGAGAAAGATTGCAGTTTCGAATTTTCTTGACTTGTTAGTTTCAGAAGGAAAATTATGCGTGGTTCTATGATACGTATCTTAATGTCATAGTTAAATTCGAACGGTTTGAAACTAAACTGTTCGAATTTAATTATTTAACGTTAAGGAGTTTAGCTTATGGTCCTTATTTAGTTATTATTTATGTTACCTTAAACCTGTTAGGTCCCACCGGAGGCTCGGCGTATGGAATGCCGGAACACTTCAGCATCTGCTTCTCGGTTCCTCTCAAATGACGAACTTTGGCCCTCAAAAGTCCTTGCGTCACGCGTACAACTACTGTCTCTGCGCTGGTCACCACCGCCACTAAGATCATAAATGTCAAACCCTGCAAAGCTATGGACCAAGTCCGACGCATGACGGCGCTCTGCGGAGTGTGACCCATTACACTGCCTCTCCGCTCGACACGAACGGGGTCTGTCCACCACGCGGATGGAGCTTTATACCCACCACGCTTCCAATGCGTCATTTCCTGCCGTTTTCTGCTGCATTGTACGCTTCTTTGTGCCATATGTCACTACGCCATGACACGCAACTGCCTCGTTATAAAGAGAAGTACTAACTGCAGTTTCCTCCGATATTTTTCTGGCAATAAGGGACCGACGATATGTTTAGGTTAGGTTGGTACTGGTCACAACGAAAAACTCTAAGAAACACAACGTGTAAGTACTAATGAATTTCAAGCGTCGACACTAAGGAGACAGCAAGCATCACGATATCGTTGTCCAATTTTCGAGCAATTAACAATTCGCAGTAGGCTGTTTGCTTTGGGGAATCATCGAGATTTACATGGAATTATGCTTCTTCAAGAGACACTCAGTTGTTGAAATAGATGGCCTGATGGAAAAACGACTCGCGGCAAGGCTTAATTCTATACAAAGATAAGATGAAAATGTGCTTCATCGAAATAGATAAGGTTAATTTGCTACCGATTCCTTTTGCCAAGTGGAATTCACCAGGCACTACGTTGCCAAGCAACATATCGGAGGTGTCATATCACAAAAATGAGAACCGGAAGACTTCTTAAATTATCAAAATATCCAATCATTATGTGTTTATGATATCTATTTTTAATTGTGCCAAAAAGCCTTTCACATTTATTACGACCATTAACCATAGCTGTAGATGGACCAGTGGCACTCAGCTGTCCTTACATGCCTGTGATTAGGGCCATTTTTCAATGGTAACTAAGTTTGCCAATCATCTTCTAATTGGGAGAACAGTCCTCAGTTGAGTATATTGTCCTCTCGTCCTCCTTTGTATTTAAACTCTGCAGTTTGACATTTTCTGTTGCCAACAAAGGATATTCTGCTGTTATTTTTCATGAAAATCAGCAAATTCTGTCGATATGCACAGTCAGTAAAAATATGCATGAAGTTCCGCGATCTAATAATAATAATAATAATAATAATAACAATAAAACACAACACACTCACCAACAAAAACACTAAATTAATAATTTGTATATATTAGGTCTTATAATGTGAAATAAAATGCATTTAAAATCAGTAAAATCTAGAGTAAGTAAATGTTGTGCATTTTAAGTAAAGATTACCATATGAACCCATTGCCGTCCCATTTTTAAACTTGCACCATCTATTTGGAAACATATAAGGATTATTTTAGATTTTTTTCAAATTTTTTGAAGATGAACATTTTGAAAAAACTCAAAATCAAAATTGTAAATTCAAATTTGAAAAACGTTTTGAACGCAACCCCCGTTGAGTTGCATATCATATAAAAGGCCATAAAAAAAGCTGTAAAATGACACCTGTTCTAGCTCTCTATCGGTACTACATCAATTTAAAAATTTTCGGGAACCTAATTTTGTAAAATTTTACATGGCTTTATTTCACAAACGGGTGGAAATATCTTACTCAAATTTGTGGTTTTCTTGTTCTTCATTCATACTATCTATGTGTCAAGTTTCATCTGCATCTAAAATGGTGAGGTAAAAAACTGTGTTGATTTAATATGGAATGACCCTTATGTAAAGTCATATTTTATTTTTTAGTTCATATTTATGTAGATTTTAGGTCATATTTGTATAGGTTATAGGTCATAAATGCTTGCATATTTCGCTGATTTTTAGGTCATTAAAATCCGGGCCTTAGGGCCCGGATGACAAATGGACAATGATGACGGATTATTACAAATGTCGAATTACATTTGTTCGTTTTTACATTCGACCTTTTGTTATACATTTACACGTTAATATTTAAAGAAATTATTTATTTTCAAATATTTGAAATAAAAATTGCTAGCTCTTGAAAGGAGTATCGACAATGCAGGGAATGCAACAATTGAATTCCGATCCGCTGTCGCGAATTTCTGTGAATTACGCGTCATTGTTGTGACTTGATATAGCTGTTTGGTACCAGGCTTCTTTTTCCAATACAACTTGACAAAACGTTTGTATTATTTTTTAAACAGTTGTAAAATTCACATAATTTTGACAACATTGCGATGGAAACAGTGAATTGTTCGCTTCTTGGTTGCTATTTAGTATGAGGTCTTTGGGTTCTTTAATATTCCAAAATTAATATTTTCACTTTACGCTTTAGGAAACCGAAAAATTACGAAAATATCAGATAAATGTAGTTTGGGCGGCGATAGATGGCACCTGGCAAGAGTATGTGGCAATTCCAAATAGTTAGCCCAGACCAAGGAAATATAGAACTAATACGGGAAAGTCAGTGCCAACCTGTAGCACCACTAGTTTGTTAATGAAACGTTTTCATCAAAAACAGATCATCAAATAGGGTCGTGTTGAATTTTTTGTAAATATGAGTATTTTTTGTGTAATTCGGCGACAAACATGAGTCGCGCGCTCCCAATCCACTGCGCTCTCTGAACGTAAAATGAATGAGGATGCTATGTACTTGCATGCTACGTAAGATAGAATATGTGGCCTATATTACTTCATATATCATTTTATTATTATTTATTACATTTATATTTCATTTTACTTTGTGTCCTTTAATTGTGCTAAATGTGGAAACAGATAGATGAGCGGTCCTTGTACGCCGCAGTGATAACAGAAGGCGAAAATGAGGGCTTCCTTTCGCTCGCGGTAATATAAACTAGCGGTAATTATAAAAATACTTTTACATATACCTAGAATATTACAATACCACTAATAATAATTACTATTACATATTTTTCGATCTATTTGCATTCGTTTGCCAACACTATCAGTATCGTATTAACTTATAATTATTACTTTCCCGTATACGTAGGTATATACGGAGTAATATGCGTAGTATAGGAGAAGTTATGTAATGCTGCGCGAAAAAACGGCGGATTTTCGGCGAAAAAAATTAATTGCTGTGCGAGTGCTGATAACGAAAATGTGGATAAAATTAGTTGATAAATTAAAAAATATCCCCTAACACGTGGTGCAGCCACAATCCCTCTTTTGTACGTCCTTGATACCGCAAAAAACAGGAAAACGTCTGCTCGTGTCCGTCCGTCCGTACTAGCGCCTAACACTACTAGCGCCTAAACCATTGGTACGATTTTTTCCAAAATGGATATTCTCCGGTCGATGTGGTTTGAGTTGAAGCTTTAAAATTTTGAAAAAGATTCATTAAAATTTGGGGGTACTTTACATGAAGCTCCCCGGACATTTTCAAAATTTTCTCAAAAACGGCTTCAAATTTTTTCTTTATATTTCTTATTAGAATAAAGTAAAATACACTTATTAAGGTGGCATAGGTCCGATTTTCACGGATAACTACGAATTTTCGAAAATTGCAAAAGATCGATTTTTTTGGTTTCTTTCTGGAACTACAAAATGGAAGATAGAGATTTTTCCTTCAAATGAAATTTGTTCTCAAATTAGTTCTTTGTTGAAGATCATGTACATTATTTTGAAAATTTTAGTAGTTTTCGGGCAATATTGCGTGCAATATGTGCAATTTTAAAAAATTACACGAACCAGATGTTCTCAAAAACGGCTCCATATTTTTTCTTTAAACTTTTGGTATTGATAGTGGTAAATATACTCTATGAGATGACATAAACGCAATATTGCTGTATTCTTTTGTTTTTTCAAAAAATTGCAAAAATGTAATTGTTTTGACTTCTCTCACGCCGTTAATATTTAAATAACCACGACTTCATTACATTATATTTACAAGTTCAAGTGCTTTAAATAATATCAAGTAAAGTTTCTCGAAAACAACCGTTTTCTGTAAAAAAGTAGCTCAAAATTCCGCATTTTCAGAAACGCTCAAACGCCATTTTCTCATAAATGGCTAAAAAAATGTCTTCAAACTTTTGTAAAAGATAGTGCTAATTGCACTCTTTAATGTGACGTAATGTTTATTTTGAGATTAAAATTTCGGGGTACTTTACATGAAGCTCCCCGGACATTTTCAAAATTTTCTCAAAAACGGCTTCAAATTCTTTATATTTCTTGTTAGAATTGAATAAAATACACTTATTAAGGTGGCATGAGTCCGACTTTTACGGATAACTTTGAATTTTCGAAAATTGCAAAACTAAAATTTTTTTGGCGTCTTCCTGGAACTACAAAATTGAAGATATAGATTTTTCCTTCAAATAAAATTTGTTTTGCAAAGTAAGTTCTTTCATTAAGGTCATGTACATTATTTTGAAAATTTTAGTACTTTTCGCGTAATATTGCGTGTAAAATGTGCAATTTTAAAAAATACAAAAACAAGATTTTCTCAAAAAAGGCTCCGAATTTTTTCTTTAAACGTTTGGTAGGGATAATGTATTTTATTAGATGACAAAAACGCCATATTGCTTTATTCTTTTGTTTTTTCAAAAATTACAAAAATGTGATTTTTTTGACTTGTCTCTCACGTCGTGAATATTTACATTAGTGCCAATTTGTTTACATTATTATATTTACAAGTTCAAGTGCTTTTTATATTATCTAGTAAAGTTTCTCGAAAACACAAACGTTTTCTGTAAAAAGTACCTCAAAATTCCGCACTTTCAGAAACACTCAAACGCCATTTTCTCATATATGGCTGCAAATTTTTTCTTGAAACTTTTGTAACGGATAGTGCTAATTGCACTGTTAAATATGACGTAAAGTTTATGTTGAGTTTTTTTTTCTTTTTTCAAAAATTACATAATTGTAATTTTTTTGAAAGATCTCTCACATCTTCAATATGCACATTAGCAGCAACTTGTAAAGATTATTATATTTGTGAGTGTATGTGCTTAAAATAACTTCAAAAAAAGTATTTTGAAAACTCAAAACTTTTCTGTGAAAATGAGCTCCAATTTTCGCATTTTTAGTAGCGCTAAAATGCAATTTCCTTTAAAACGGCACATAATTTTGAAAAGAAAATTGCAATTTTGGACAAGAATTTGTGTTCTTTAATATTCTAAAATTAATATTTCCGGTCTACCAATAGGAAAACGAAAAATTAAGAAAATGACCCAAAAAATTTAGTTTGTGCGGTGATAGATGGCAGCTGGCAAGAAAGAGTATGTGGAAATTCCGAATAGCTAGCGAAGACCCAAGGAAATAGAAAACTAATACGGGAAAGTCTGTGCCATTCTGTAGCTCTACAATTGTACACCTTTTATAACTGTGCGCTACTACAATTGTGCATTACTACAATTGTACACTTTCTATAACTACAATTGTGAAGACACGATTGTTTTTCTTAATGAAAATTCCATGAATTCAAATTTGAAGAACTGTTTTTGATGATCATATTTAATATGCTCATCAAAAACAGTTCTTCAAATAAGGTCATGTTGAATTTTTTGAAAATACGAGTAGTTTTTCTATAATTTCCTGACAAACATAATAGCCCGCTCGGAATTGACTGCGCTTCGTTTTCGTTTTCTCACAACTACAAATTAAAAAATACAATTTTTTCTCAGTTGCATGTACTTATCAAAACAACATCTTCATATAAGGTCATGCTTAATTTTTTCAATATACGAGTAGTTTATCTATAATTTTGTGACAAACATAATAGCCTGCTGTAAATTTACTGCGCTTCGGACAGCTGGGTGCGTCGTAAATTAGAATGTGCAATTTTGTATTATTATTTCTTTCTTCATTTCTTACATTCGAACTTTTGTTATACACTTACATTAATATTTACACTAACATTAATATTTTAGAAATTGTTTATTTTGAAATATTTAAAATAAGTAAAAAGAATTAATAACTCTCAGAATAGCGACAATGCAGGGTCTGCAACAATGGAATTCACTTTACGCTCGCGAATATCTGTGAATTACGTGTCATTGTTGTGACCTTATGGAGCTGTATGAAAAGGAGTTATAATTGTCTAATTAATGTTGATATTTGCATGAAAATATTTAGTTTTCGCACCAAATGCTCTACCATTTGTAGTGAGTAGAAAACGTGTGCATGGTTTTAAAATACTCCTCTCTAATCATGGCCCTATGGAATGCATTTCTATATTGTCCAGGGTATCAGGCTTCTTTTTCCAGTACATATTTACAAAACTTTTGTATTCTATTTTTGTACAGTTGTAGAATTCACATAGTTCTGACAACATTGCGATGGAAACAGTGAGTTCTTTGTTCTTTTTTTAAGCTTCTTGTTTCTTTTCTTTAAACCATTTTTTCTAAAAACCGCACAACGTTTTTTTATTAACTTGGGGCCTGAGATAGCATAAAGGAAGCTTAAGAGAATGGTGCGGGTTTTATGTTCGTTAAAATGCCTGATTTTACAAAAAATTTAAAACATGTTCGGCGTTTTTCTACATTGTGCAGTTACAATGTTCTTAATGAAATATGCTCATCAAAAACAGATCTTCAAATAAGGTTATGTTGATTTTTTTTAATACATGAGTACTTTTCTATAATTTCCTGACAAACTTCATAGCCCGCTGCATATTTACTGCGCTTCAGACAACTGGATGCGTCGTAAATTGGAATTTGCAATTTTGTATATTATTTCTTTGTTCCTTTCTTACTTTCGACCTTTTGTTATTCATTTTCAATAAATTATTTATTTTGAAATATGTGAAATAAAAAGTAAAAATATTATAGCTCTCAGTATAACGACAGTGCAGGGTTTGCAACAATGGAATTGCCGCTGGGATTGGAAACAGTGAGTTGTTCGCTTCTTGGTTGAATTGCATGTTTTCAAATAATAACTAAGATGTTAGAAGCGCATAAAGTGCAATATTTCAGTACTACGTAGCTGTTTCCAATAACGCGGGAAAGTATGTGCTGTTGTAGTACCACTAGTTTTAATTGCACATAATGCACGCAATATTGCGCGAAAAGAACTAAAATTTTCAAAAAAATGTACATGACCTGAATGAAAGAATTCACTATGGAGAACTCATTTTATTGGAAGAAAAAGTCTCTATCCTTAATTTTGTAGTTGTTGGAAGACGCAGAAAAAATTTAAACTTTTGCAATTTTCGACAATTTACAGTTAACCGTGGTTCGATTCCCGGTCGAGGTAAGATATAGTGTGTGTTTTCCTTGCAATGTCCCGGTATATGTTGCTGTGTGACGATGAGAAAATTCACTTTTCAGATTGAGGAGACCGGAATACGGCGTGGGGATGTCTCCGTGCTAATCATACGTACCCCCTTTAACCCATGGCGGCGAGGGGCGGACGTCGCCGGTAGGTCGGAGCTCGTTCACGGACTATCGCGCCAAGTACATACATATAACAAGGGGGAGGAAGGAGTCTGAGGCAGCGTAGGGCTGCGTTACATAGGGAAATGCGTTACAAGGGGAGGGGTATTGAAAATGCTCGAAATTTGCGTTACGTAATTTATGGACGTACCCTTACTGTTATCGCAATATCAGATGACACGAAGCCAGCAGTAATTGTGAAAACCTTGAATTGTGGTGTGTAGCTTTGCTGTTTTGAATTTTTCTAGTTGAATGATCCCTTATTTATTTAGCAAAAATCTAAAAATATACCATTATCATTTTTCCAAATATGCAACCATGGTTTATGTGTAAACATTGGTAAACTTGTAAATTTTGCAAAATTATATTTATTTATTTGGTCAAAAACAGTGAAAACTGTATATGACATATGGGGGAGAAGATTATTTTCGCACGTTTTCTTAAGTTCCACATTCCCTTCCCAACATTTTAACTATAAATAAGATGGTTTATATAAAATATAAAAAATATAATAATAAAATTTTAAAAAGTGCGAGGTTAGCAACATTTGAAAAACTAGAAATTTCTTTCCCGAGTTATAGAAAACATACTTGCAAACATCATTGCAACTTACCCTCAGCTCTACTCCTACCACTACAATTCAACAGGAGTGCTCAACAAACAGTGCGCACAATGAAGCTACATTTACGTCCAGAAGCAAAACCAGGGGCCATATCAGCATTTGCTCAATGGATCAGGGAAACTGGACAAAAACCTGATTGAGATGGGGGTAATTGACCCGGAAGCTGAATTACATTACATATTACAGTTGTATTAAGTCTTTTTTTAAATGACACAACCACGAAGTCTACAAGTGTAGACTACTTGTAGACTTCGTGGACACAACACAAATGTAAACTAATTCACTATATATTATTGTTTTGTTAAAATGAACATTATTTTTCTTTTTGATGGTCACCCACCCATTTATTTATAAACCCACCAATGGGATTGCCGCTGCAACCGAATTTCGTGTGAGCTTCATAAAATAAAACTACTACAGAAGGTCAAAGGTATAAAAAAAAGGAATACAAAATATACGCCGTGACCATGTTAATGTGTCAGCCATTTCCGGTTGTTGAAGTGGAAAACAGCGCTCTAGCATCAAGGCACTGGAGCACGACACTATCACCAAATTCTAATTGTTACGCAATTTTATTCATGGAACGATCAAGGCTTTCATTAATTTTCGACAAGTATAAATTCAATGGAAACAAGTATATCTATAAATGAAGAATGTGTAAAATATTGATATTTTTACTTGCTATAGCGATATACTGATATATAATATCATTATTTTACATATCATTAGTTTCTAGAAAGAATAGTCGTTTTCCTACAAGAACTTTTTAGAAAATGATCTTTTTAATACCCAGAAAGCAAAAAGTGTACTTCTTTTTTCACTCTTTTTACTCTCTCGCCTTACGAATACTTCGTAAGAAGAAAAAGTTATGTAATCGTGAGCAAGAAAACGGCGAATTTTCGTCACAAAAACTCTTCTAGCTGTGGTCTGGTAAGGAAAAACTGGATAAAAGCTGTTGCCAAATTTAGGGAAAATAATTCTTTATCTCGTGGTATAGCCAAAATCCATGTTTTGTTGCTTCTTGATACTGCAAAATCGATTGACGGCAGAACGTCCGTCTGTCCGTCTGTGATCAACGCTAGCGACTAAACCGTTCAGCCGATTGTCTTCAAAATTGATATTCCCCAATCGTTTTCACTGACGTCACAGCTTCTGGAATTTGAAACCAATATTTTAATTTTGGGGGGTACATTACAGGAAGCTCATCGCAGATTTTCAAAGTTAAAAAAATGGCTCCAAATTTTTTGATTAAATTTTGTTGTTGAATAGTGCGAAGGACGTTTAAGGCAATGATGTAAGTATCATTATTCGTTGATATCCCCAATTTTTCGAAAATTGCAAAAAACAATTTCAAAACTGCAAAATTGAAGATAAAAGGTTTTGCGGTAAAGTCGGTTGTACAAAATTACAACTTCAAATAAGGTCATGTGCATTTAAAAAATTAGTAGGTTTTGCGTAAATTGCGCATCAAATGTACAAAAAGAAATTCTCAAAAACCGCTCCAATTTTTTTCTTTAAATTTTCTTCACTTATAAAATGGGGGACGATAAAAATATTGTCTTTGTCCTACTTCCGGGAATTACTTAGTTTTTGAAAATTGCAAAAAAAGTTTTTAACTACAAAATTGTAGATGAGATTTTTACCTGCGACAAAGTCTGCTGCAAAATTAGTTCTTTAAAAAAGGTTATGTAGAATTTTCAGAAAAACGAGTCGGTTTTGCGGAATTTTCGCTTCAAATTTACAAAAAAAATATTCCCCAAAACCGCTCCAAATTTGTTCTTTCAATTTGTTCTACATGTGTAATAAGGCACGGTAAATAAATAAACTAGTAGTGCTATAGAATGGCACAGACTTTCTCGCAATAGTTATTTCTCTAATCTCGTTCGTCGGATATAGGATTTGGAGTAAGCCCTTCACCGCTGCCTTTCTTTGTCGCCCCAAAGACTTTTGTTTTTCACATGTTGACAATTACTTGTTTTCTATTGCTGGAGCTGATACAATAATGTTTTGACTGATATATAAATATTTAGTCCACAACTTATTCCAATGGCCGAAGTGGTTAAGGTGTGACTGAGCGCTTCACTTCCGAAGATACCGGGTTAGAATCCTAGACAGGGATTTTAATTTGATGAATGTGTTATTGCGGAAAAAAGTATTGAAGTGTGTAGAAACTTTACTGAAAATCATTTCAAGTACTTCTGATCACTGATAGAATCAATGCAGATAATTGTACAGTGTTTGTCTGTGTTTTCCCAAATTGCATCTTTTAAACATTTTTTCAAATCTGTTATTCGATTTCTCAATAGAATGTCAAGTAAAATCAATCGTTGTCTTGTATAAACAGATTTAAGTAAAATTATGAGTATTTCAACGTTAAATTCAAATACAATTTAGCCAGAACCCATGCGATCAACTTACATATCCCTAACGGTTCCGAAATTATTATTACTTTCTCGCCTTATGAATACTTCACAAGAAGAGAAAATTTTGTAATCGTGCGGCAGAAAGCGATCTTTCCAGCGCACTGCGCTTGTGTAGCGTTGTGGTATCGGCATGTTAACGCTGAGGAACTGTGTTCGGGTGTCGGAATGGAAAAATAACTAACTGGTTGAAAACACTTTTGCTGTTTTATGTAAGTGTATGTTATTGCGAAGCATTTTAAATAATTCAAAAATGAATGTGCTTTGGTAACACTCCGTGGTGATATTGTCGTTTTGAATATGAATGAAAAAGGAAAAAATGTATCTACGGTGGAATTTTTTATACTTTGTCGTGAATTCTTTGTTGTTGTTTTTTAACATGTACAAACGGACATTTACGTGTTTATGCCTTTGCCCGAGTTCGGTCCATGCACGCATATGTGGCGTAGTGGTATGAATGCCAGCAAGTTAAATTTGTGGATTTGGGATCGTGTCTCGGAGCGGAAAAAAATTGCTGGTTTACATAGTAGTATAATATTGCGGAGCATTTAGGAACAATGCGAGAAAGTATGTGCTTTGGAAGCCCCACTAGTTCAAAAGTGTACTGTAATAATTAACAAGCAAGTAGGAGTAGCTACACTTTTGTCGCTAAATTAGAGGCTATCTTCATTCATAACTTTTGAATTAGTTTGTCATTCTGTGCTTAGCTCATAGATTTCGATTACACATTGTGAAAAGGAAACTTTCAATCACTAATTTAAACATTTATCATAAACTGAACTTTTTGCGATAATGATAGGATTTTTTCATGCGTCCTATAAAAAGTCATGTTATTAAAAGCGTGTTTTATGTAGAATCTCCATTGCTCATATAAAAATTATACTTTACCACATGCATTTTCTTTTCAAGTAATTCATAAAAAATCAAAAGCGGTTTGGCTCATATTTTTCAGCTTGTGTACGTGAGCTATAGAGAAGTTACTCTGAGATGGATTATAGAAAAAAATGAATGTCATCTCAGGTAAAGGCAAATAGATAATGTAAAAGGTAGTACCAAAGCCATACAAGTTCTCAATTATTTAATGCGTTCGTTTGTAATCGCCCAGTTGTGGGCGATTACAAACGAACGCATTAAATAATTGAGAACTTGTATATAACTTGCAATTATGTTGCCAGCAGAAGCCAAACAGTAGCTGCGAAAGCGGTACCTTTTTACTTTCCCGTATACAATATACATTCGTATAGAGGGGGTAATATACGTAGTATAAGGAAAGTTATGTAATGCTGAGGAAAATCGATTTCGAGATTTCAACGAGGTTGTTTTGGGGTCCCATGATACCGAAAAAGTGTTGTTCTTTTTTTTTTTCAAAATGTCCATCTGTCTGTCCGTCTATCCGTCCGTCTATGAACACGCCTAATGCCTAAGAATTACGTAGGATATTTTCCAAAATGGATATTCCCCAGTCGATCTAGCTCGGCACAAGGTGCTCTGATTCTGAAAAACTTTCTTCAAAATTTGGGGGTATTTTAGATGAAGCGCCCCAGATATTTTCAAAATCTTCTAAAAGGTGGAACGAAATATTTTTTCTTTAACTTTCTTGTGAGAATAGAGTAAAATACTTTTATTAAGGTGGCATAGATTCGATTTTTACGGTTAACTCTGAATCTTCGAAAATTGCAACTTTTTTAATTTTATTCGGCGTCATCCTACAACTATAAAATGGAAGATAGAAATTTTTCCGCCAGGTAAAATTTGTTCTCCATAATGTGTTTTTTCTTGATGGTCGTGTACATTTTTGAAAATTTTCATAGTTTTCGCGCAATATTGAGTTTTTGTAATTAAAAAAAACAAAAACAAGATTTTCTCAAAAACGGCTCCAATTTTTTCTTAAAACGTTTGGTAGGAATAGTATTAAATGTACTCTATAAGATGACATAAATGCAATATTTTTCTGTTCTTTAGTTTTTCAAAAATTACATTTTTTTACTTGTCTCTCAAGTCATTAATATTTACATTAGCGGTGATTTGTTCACATTATTATATTTACGAGTGACTGTGCTTTAAATAATGTCCGAGAACGTTTCTCAAGAACACAACCGTTTTCTGTGAAAACTAGCTCTAAAT
Organism: Acheta domesticus; assembly: GCA_031308135.1. NCBI lineage: Eukaryota > Metazoa > Arthropoda > Insecta > Orthoptera > Gryllidae > Acheta > Acheta domesticus. The sequence goes on along the minus strand of JAHLJT010009436.1, from coordinate 90,643,937 downwards.
TCCGAATTTTCAGAAACGCTCAAACGCCATTTTCTCATAAATGGCTCTAATTTTTTTTCAGACTTATCGAACTCATTGTTCTAATTGCACTATTTAATGTACGTACTTGCACTTCATGTTGGGGGTATGTATGTACTTCAATGTACTTCAGTTGGGGGTAGCTTTTTGTTTTCGCAAAATTTTCAAAAATGTATTTTTTTTAATATCTCTTACACCGTTAATACGCACATTTCCAGCAAAATGTAAATACTATTGTATTTGCGAGTTAAAGTGGTTCAAATGACTTCAAATTATGTTTTTCAAAAAGTCAAAACTTTTCTGTGAAAAAGAGCTTCAAATTTCGAATTTTCAGTAGCGCTGAAACGACATTTTCTTAAAAACGGCTCCAAATTTTTCAATGAAAATTGACGTTTAGGACAAGGTTTTACTGTTCTTTAATATTATTAAAATAATATTTTTGTTCTACAATTAGAAAAGGGAAAAAACTGAGAAAAGTTCAAAAAATGTACTTTAGACGGCGATAGATGGCAGCTGGCAAGAGTATGTGGCAATTCCCAATAGCTAGCCCAGACCCAGCGAAATAGAAAACTAATAAGGGAAAGTCTGTGCCATTCTGTAGTACCACTACTTATTTAAAGTTTTGAATCAAAAATCTATGTCACACTTCGTTTATTTGGAAGATAAAGTGATATTTGATGTGGAAGGAAGATTATGACACAATTTCTGAATTATGATAAAAATATTGCATAAAGATAACATTGTGAGAAAGTATGTGATTTTGTAAAACCTCTAGTTACCTTTTTGTATACGTACGTATATTCGAAGTAATGTAGAGAATGTTATGAAGTGCTGCGGCAAAAAATAGCGATTTTCCGACAGAAAAACTCGTATTGTGTTACCTTTATGCGGAAAAAGGGGATAAATTCTATTCAAATATGTAGTAAAATACTCTAACTCTTTATGTTGTCAGATTTCACGAATAGCGTGTCCTTGATATTGAAAAAGTGTTGTTTTTTTAAACGTCCATCAGTCTATATGTCTGTCGTCTGAAAACAACACTAGCGTCTAAACTATGCGTAGGAGTTTTTCCAAACTGAATACCCCTGGTCGATCTGTCCTCACTCGAAGCTCTGCGATTCTGAATAACATTCTTTAATTTTTTTTTTTGGCGTCGGGGAACCACTCGAACTTAATGCGGTGCAAGAAGATCTGGGCGCGGGATCGGAAGGTGGAATGTGTGCTACTCCACTCCTTTGGCCCGCGCGGGAGATACTTCTACTCGCGCGCCTTTGGCCACACTCTCGCCAGTGTAACCTTTTGCACGTACGCAGCCTCATGGATATGGTCAGCACGCGCAATTTGGCGCAGCTGAGCATCTCGACTAGTGAGAATCTTGTACGGAGAATCTACGCTCCAGATATCGCCTTCGAATGTCAGTTCGTGGACCCCGGCTCACTCGCCTAGTTTTTCACTGTCTCTGCTAGTAGCTCCGAGCTAGTCATCCGCGAGGTCATCCAGGATCAGCATCCAGGGATATCAGGGATTCTGCGGGCGCTTGCACGTAAGGTGCCAGCCCCGTCTCCATCACAGCAGCAGGGTCGGCGGCGAGTTGGCTGCTCAAGTTCTTTGCAACCTCTACTGCATGGTAGATTTAACGTCTGGATGCGTAAAATGCAGCTTCGAATATTCAACAAATGAATGTCGAATTGATAAATTACAGCCGGCTACATGCGCGCTGAGCTCACGAAAACAACCCAACCTGGCAAGACAACCTGACAAGAGTTGTCAAGTAAGCAAAAATTATATAAATAAACAAAACAAGCAATATTTAAAAAATATCAAAAATTAAGTTATTCAAAAGAGACTCCAAGATTTTTCTTAATTTTTTGTAAGGATAGCGCTAAATGTATTGTATAAGATGACAAACGCGATTTTACTGTACTCTGTTGTTTGTTTAAAAATTACACAATTGTAATTTTTTGATACCTTTCTCACGTCGTTAGACTTACAGTGAAAGCGATTTGTACACATTGCTGCAAATAGATTTTAAATTGTTGTATGTTTAGTATAGTAATGTTTTAATAGTTTTTTTTACTTTTACTGTGTTGTTATTGTGAAATAATTGTAATCAATTAACAAAAGCCAAGCAGGAGGTAGTTACTGTTACGAAATGAAAACATGATTTTGTGTGATTTGTGTGAACTCGTAGCCATGAACAATTGTTAGACGTAAAATTGGTTACTACAGACGCGAGATATGTTGAGGGGAACTGGATGACAATATTATTCCAATTTACGTTGTAAACTAACGGGGAAATTTTTCAGATATGACAAATCCCTGGCAAATGTGCCCTCAAAGTCCTACTTCATCGTAAGTAATAAGACTCTACCATACACATCGATTGGGTCAAAGGAATCATGGCAAGAATTGTGCAGTGCTTCGAGATGCCATTTCATCTTCTGCATTTGCCAGATTTAGAGCCATCAGATGTTTTCCTGTTTTCAAATAAAAAGAACCACCCTTGAGTGGTCGTAGATATCATTTAGGCGTTGTCCCTATAAAAGAAATGAGGCGGTAGTGTCAGGCGCAAGAATCTTATTACATTTTTAAGGGAATATCGACGGGAGACGTGCATTTATCTTCAGAAAATATTCACCCAGAAATTCCTGAATGTGTAGAGACTTGTTTCCCAGATAAAAACTTTATTTAAGAATAAACACACGTATACACGTATATGGGGCTCAAAATCAGTTAATTCTATTTGAAAATATTTTACAAGAGAAATAGAAATCTCCCGACAACATGCCGCTTGGTGCGGTCGGGATAAATTTTTAACACAATTTTGATGGTAATAAGGTAGAATTGAACTACATCTCATTCTGCTGTTATAAAGAACTCTCTGGACGTAGCAAAATACAAACATGTTTTGTTTTGTTTTTGTTTTTGGTTGTTTTTTTGTTTTTGTTTTTGTTTTTTGTTTGTAATGAAGTGGTTTTGGTAGCAAAAGCTTGTGTGACCTGATAAGCGATGTATTTCTCAAAAGGGTTCATGTATAAAATCCCATCAATTGATTCACCCTAAATCTGAACCAGTTCAAATGAAGTTCTTGTTGCTTTCTGCTGAAAGGGGTAGTGCTAAAGAGAGATTATATTTTTTGAAATATCACTCATGCCGTTAATACGTAGTACGTATACAAGAATGTAAAAATAACAAAAACAAGATTTTCTCAAAAACGGCGCAAAATTTGTTTTTTACCCTTTTGATACGGATAGTGCTTAATGTACTTTGTAAGATAATATAAACGCCATATTGCTCTACTCTTTTCTTTTCTCAAAAATTGCACAAATATAATTTTTTGATATATCTCTCACGTCTTTTACAGTTTGATTGAGAAGGAATGGCAAATACTTTAGGAGATCAATTGCAATAACAAACTTCTGTAAAACATACGTTCAATCCTCATTCAGTACAGAGATACAGCTGTTGGTATTGAATCTATAATTTCTGCACGTTTAGGTGTTCCACAGACAAGAGTCTGGTGGACATTATGTATGAACGGGTTGCTTTCGTATCACTTACAGACCATCAACACCTCCGAGCAGGAGATGAAGATAGAAGATTGGAATTTTGTCGTTGCTTACTTGAAAATCACCAAGTAATCCCATTTTTAATCTTCACTGATGAAGCCACTTTCACTCGTGACGGCGTCAGTAACACTTGTAATTTACATCTGTGGTCTAAAGCAAATCCACATGCCACAGTGGACATACACTTTCAAAACGCTTCTCTGTAAATGCGTGGTGGTTTGATAGATGATCATTTTATTGGGCTTGTTGTCTTACTCGTCGTCTTACAGCACCCACTGATCTACACTTTCTTGGAAATGAACTTCCATCATTATTGGAAGAGATTTCTTTGGCTATAAGAATGCGTATGGTTTTCCAACAAGATGGGGCTCCTGCACATTCTAGTCCTCCGGTGACACATCTAAACCTAACATTCCCCGGAAGATAGATCGGTAGAAATAGTCACGTTTCTTGGCCACCAAGGTCCCCGGATCTTCCCACTTTGGATTTTTGCCTATGAGGATGGTTGAAAGGCGAAGTCGACCCCCCAAAAAATTAACACAAGAGTCGATTTGATCGTTATGCGTAGTGTAGCCCTCATCAAAGAACGCCAAGATGACTGCCGAAGAACTACACGCGTTAACAAGTGAAGTGAAAAATGGATGAAGTTGGTGGTGGAATTTTTGAAAATCAACTTTAAACGTCATTTGCCTTTGCTTTAAATTTTTGATTAAATACCAACAGGTCTATCTCTGTACTGAATAAGGATTAGAGAAATGCTATATATACGTTTTTATTACAATACGTCTATGTTACCACCTCCTAAAATACCAATTCTATAATGTATTTTACAATTTGCTAAATGCAAATTGTATTTGCCATACCTTCTGAATCATCTGTATCTACATTCGCGGTGATTGGTTCTTATTATTTATTGCATTTATACGTACATGTGCTTTAAATGATGTCACTTAAAGTTCCTTGAAAACTCAAATCTTTTCCGTCACTAGTGGTGCTACAGAATGGCACAGACTTTCCCGTATTAGTTTCCTATTTCCTTGGGTCTTCGCTAGCTATTCGGAATTGCCACAAATTCTTTCTTGCTAGCTGTCATCTATCACCAAACAAGTACATTTTTTGTAATTTTCTTAATTTTTCGGTTTCGTATTGGTAGAACGGAAACATTAATTTTAGAATATTAAAGAACAGAAAAACCTAGTCATACATGGCAATTTTCTTTTAAAAATTATGTGCCGTTTAAGAGAAAATGGCGTTTTAGCGCTACTAAAAATGCAAAATTTTAAGCTCATTTTCGCAGAAAATGTTTGAGTTTTCAAAATACTTTATTTGAAGTTATTTGAAGCACTTACACTAACAAATATAATAATGTTTACAAATTGGTGGTAATGTGCATATTAAAGATGTCAGAGATCTTAAAAAAATTACAATTATGTAATTTTTGAAAAAACAAAAAAATAACTCAAAATAAACTTACGTTATACTAAAGAGTGTAATTAGCACTATCCGTTTAAAGTTTGAAGAAAACATTTGCAGCCATATATGGGAAAATGAGAAAACTGTATTTTTTTAAAATATCTTAATTTTTTTAATATCTTCATATGCAATATTTTAAATATCTTATAACCTTTAATATGCCCATTTACAGCAATGTTTAAAAAATATTGCATTTGTGAGCGGAAGTGCTTCAAATGATGCCCAATGAAGTTTTACGAAAAAGTTTTCTGTGGAAAAAAGCTTCAAATTTCGCATATACAGTAATGTTTTAAACGCCATTTTCTTAAAAACGGCTTCGAAGTATTCAATGAAAATTTCTTTATAGGTAGACGTTTTATTATCCTATAAGATTCTTGAAGTAATATATGTTTGTTATTAATGGGGAACCGAAAAATTGGGAAAATGTTTTTTAAAAATGTATTTTCGGCTGCGATAGATGGCCATAGATAGGTGCAAGGGGGACTGTGGCTCCCTAAACATTTTCAAAGGGCCCACATAGCCGTGCGTGATAAAACATTGTATTTCCGTAAATATTACCAATCCCTGGTTGTCCTCTTTTTAACCTGACAATTAGGGATTTTTTTAATGTTATCTTAAAGTCGCCTTAGAAGCAGCCGAAGTGAGTAATCAGCGTTCAGACCATTTTCATAATTCATATTAGACGGCCACAACTTCCGATTTGCGATTTTCAACCGTGAGACTGTAGGAAGTTGAAGAGTAGAAGGTATTGTTGTTAAGTATCTTCCCTACATCTCGATGCATTGTCATATTAGTTACAAAAGGAAAATTTAACATTGTTTATTACACTCTTATTTTATGCATCAATAAACACATTTTAAAAATTAAAATAACATAGAATAATTAATTAGAATAATTTATACTCATTTGTAAAATTCAAGAAATTACGGAATTTATTATAATACATTTTGCTGAGAAGTTCTCCATGCCTAGTAGCTCTGTAAATAGCTCAACATCAAACTATTTGTGTTTATTAACAATAATAATTAAAGTTATAATTTAATTCCCTTTGTGTATTTTATTTATGTATAATATGTCATGTGTAAATATAAAGAAGTTCAATGATAAAGGCTTGAGAAAAGTAGTTGCTCTCCCCTTGTTTTAGACTGCTCGTGCCTATGACCAAAGGCATTAAAACTTGGGAAAAAAACTACAGGTTCCTTAAAAAGGAACTCTGCTCCAAAATATATTCTATATTTGCGTATGAAATGATGTCTTCTCTCAGATACTCATTCGTTAAGACCACACAATTTTACAAAGACTTGTTTAAACTCGTCCTTTGCCACTTCTTTCGACCTCCCTGGGGGAAGGTCGTTTACTGGTGCATTGAGAATCCATGTATGAAAACTAGGTCATCATTTCACGATATACGTCGCTATACTTCTTTCAATGTAAATTGAAAATTTTCTTATTCGCAATACCTTCATGTTGCCAGACACAGATATAGCCCATATGGAAGTAATCACAATCTACATTAACAAAGGGGATTGCAAAGGACTCGTGCACTGACATTAGAGAATTTCATGAAACGGATGTTCTTGATGGATTACACTTTACCACTGACTATGGTGACATTGAGTAATACATTAATGTCACTACTTCCGATGTACATAGTGAAAAATGTACCATTTGAAAACTATAAAAAAAATAACATACCGAGTTCTATGAAGTAGGGTCTACTCTTTAATGCTGTGCAATCTCTTTAAATGTAAGTTTCCCTTCCAATAATTCCCACACTCCAAGGGACAGTTCTTATTTTCTTAAAATTGCAAGAGAAGCGCCATCTCTTAAACATTAGCAAAATGTAGCTTTAACCACAACTGGTACGAATGTAGAATTTTACGACTAAGTTAACGAATTATTTAGTTAACGGCCACTTCAATTAAGCAACCACCTCCACTAACGTCGTTTTCCCAATATCTTTTGATTTTTACTTTTAGGTGCATGTAAAATTTCCCTCTTTTAAGCTGTCACCAGGCCTGGCAATCAGCGTTCAGACCATTTTCATAATTTATATTAGACGGCCACAACTTCCTGACGAAATTGCGATTTTCAATCGTAAGACTGTAGGAAGTTGAAGAGTAGAGGTCACTGTTTTAAGTATCTTCCTACTTCTCGATGCATTGCCATATTAGTTACAAAAGGAAAATTTAACATTGCTTAACTCGCAGGGGCTTAATTTTTCTTTCATATAGGAATATAATGCTCTTCGAATAGGAACGAGGTACAACGAACAGCGTAAAACGAGGAATTCAATGATTTTGTTTACAACTATTGCATAAGTGCGAATGCGAAGAAGAGCTTTCGATATTTTGTATTTTAAGATTGTAAATAAATAGGTGTGAACACAAGTATTAGTGCTTTATTTGCAAATGCCTCTGGGAGGCAGATGTGGTCCTAGGAACTGAGCCGCTGACTGGAAGAGAATTCTAGCGGCCGGCTGCTCTGATCGGTAGTTTTCAGTGGTTTCTCCGATTAACACCAGGCGAATGTCAGAGCAGTACTCTAAGGGGCCACGAACCGCGCGCGATTTTCTTCTTCCTTATCCTATCCTCCTACCTTACGTTCATACACACTCACAGGCACTACACAACCACATAGGAGACCAGTCGGGAGCTTAGAGCTTGCCCCGGCTGGAGCGGTGCTCCGCTGGTGGGAGATACCTGGTTGAGGGGACACTGAAAGCCGTCGTGTAGGTCTCGCCATCCACCTGGGGAATATCACCGCAACCTCCCGCAATAATTACTTGCGTTACACTTACAGGACTAATTGCAATTTACGCGCCTGGAAACGTCAATCAATCAATCCACTTTGCGGCCACCGTATTAATGGCCAAATTTTTCAGGAACTATTTGGTCAGTGGTGTAGCTATAGGGGCAGGGGGGCAGGCGTCCCACCGTGACACCATTCTAGGGGTGACACCAATTAAATTATTTTATAATTGGAATTATATAATTTAAATCATTTACTTAAAATGTGATATATTAAGTTTTCTCAGTTTTAATAGTTCGAAAATTTTATTGTTAGAATTATATAATTTTTATGGTTTAGTTAAAAATTATTTATATTAATGCGGGATCTGATGATTGACTATCTGATGTTTGACTAGCGCGGTGTTGGGCTACGACGGCACCGCGTGCTGGAAGAGGCAGAAGCATGGTTGCCAGAGAAAAACAACAATACGAATATTATTATGAAGTCCGATGTATTAATGGGTTCAGGTGAAAGTTCGTTTTGTATCTTTGCTTGATTAATATACGTTCGTTTCGGCAATTCGTGTTGTACCTTTTCTGGTAATCGTAAGCCTGCGATTCCTACATTTGGGGGCTCTGTCCGGGATCTACGGTCAAATTCCGGAAAAGATTGACGCGGATTGTCGGAACGGGTTAGCAGGAGAGAATCGCTAATATACGAAACGAAGCCAGTTGTGTTGAACTAGCGGAAAGATGATCACGAGTTCATTTAAGTTTGTTCGTGTTTCAACGCGTATTCTGGTGCAAGCCAAGACGAGAAACGTCGACTGACGAAACAACAAATAAGATGGCAGAAGGCAAAGAAACGACGGTCGAAAATAATGAAACTCCACAGCTATTATTTCATACCATCACAGACGAAGAATCTGTAGTCAACACCAAGAAGATCAAAACATTGACAATTGATCAGTTGCAAGAAGAATTAAGAAAACTGAAGTTACCTGCTGATGGTAAGAAGTTTCAGTTGGTTGAAAGGTTGAAAACAGCGGCAATCTTCTTGGGGAGCACAAACAATTCAACGGATGGGGAGGACAAGAACCCAGAAGAAAGAGGAACAGACAACAACAGTGACTCAGTCAGAAAGCAATATAAACAGTGACGAGCACTACGAACAGTTTCTTTGCGATATGTGTAACAAGACCAAGAAGGTGTCAAATAATTGCGTCGCGCACGAACGAATAAAAAAGTGATTGAAACGAAGGAAGTACGACAATCTATTTACGCCAGCTCGTCAGACGAAGAATCATACAATGATCGACTAGCGCGCGACACGCGTGACGCACACAGATCTCACAATAGACGTGACAGACGGGAACTTAACAGAGGCAAGCCGACATTTACAATCCGTGATGTTGAGAAGAGTCTAGCAGAATTTTTGGGCGATGATGTAGCCCAAGTTGAGCATTGGCTTTCCGAATTTAAAGATATCAGCGAATTATTAGAATCGGAAGACTTACAAAAGATAATCTACGCGAAACGTATGCTCAGAGGCTCAGCAAAAAAATTTATGTCGACAAAGAAGTTATCAACATGGAAACATTTCAAGGAGGACTTGATGAAAGAATTTACTTCCAATCTTAGCAGCGCTACAGTTCACAGACAATTGCGTGAACGTAAACGGTCACCTGATGAAAAATGTAAGCAAGATTTGTATTCGATGATGGAAATAGCTAGTCAAGGAACAATTGATGAGGAAGCACTCATCGAGTAATATCATCGATGGAATCCAAGACTATGAAAACAACAAAGCCATTTTGTACAGTGCAAAAGATATCAAAAAGCTCAAGAAATGCCTAAAGGTCTACGAGAAGATGAAAGTGAAATCAAAAGAACGAAAGGCAACTGCACAGAAGGAAGAGGGCAAGTACCGCAAAAAGGAGACGAAAAATGGAAATCATCAAAAGAAGATCAAACATAAAGCTACAAGAATTCAAGTGACAAGTGACTATCTCAGAAACGTTGTTTTAACTGCGGATCCAAGGAACATGAAAGGATCAATTGTAAAAACCGGGATAAGAGGCCCAAATGTTTTAATTGCAACGAGTATGGACACATCTCACCGAGGTGTGCAAAAGCAGGTAAGAGTGTGGGATGTATCCGCACTGTGGCACTGTGGACGACAAGCTTTTATCGAAACGCATTTCAGCGGGAAGTTAAGAAGTACAAGCCAATAGTGAAACATTGGTTCATTCTACGCAGAATGAATTCCACGACGACCTGAAGGTACTCCAGTGCATAGAGTCGAGGGAAATTCGTGTACCTGCTCTCTATGAAACAAAGGTTTGCTGATCACGTGAAGATAATTCACCGACGAAGAACGTGAAATCCACAATCGAAACGAAGATCAAGATTAATGATAATGAGCAGGTGTGTCTACGGCCACGCCGATTAGCACCGAAGGAAAAGATACTCGACGACCAGATCAAGGAGTGGCTGGAAAATGGAATCATTCAACCTAGTGAGTTATATACTCTCTGCTAGTGATAGTGAGAATGCCAGTCCGGTAATGATCGTGCCAAAGAAAAATCGTGCACATAGAATACGTATCGATTTCAGATTGTTAAACAAAAAGATTGTGAGGGATCGATTCCCGATGCCATTAGTTGATTTTCTCCAAACTAAAGTTGAATGTTTAGGTTATGTTGTCGAAAATGGCATAGTAACCCCTGCACCAACTATGATAAAAGCTGTACAATATTTTCCTACGCCTAAGAGCGTCAAACAAGTTAAGGGTTTCCTTGACCTCATCGGTTATTTTAGGACGTTCGTAAGTGTATATGCCAAAATCGCGTATCCATTGTATGAAGTCAGGGATGAACAACATTTCTTAGGGAGATACTCAAAAGCTGTCATTCATAAAACTTCAAGAAGCTCTGAATAACGAACCACTTTTGCATATTTACGATCCGCAAACTAAACCGAATGAAGTTATTAGCAAGTTGGACTTTACACAATCATCATTTGGTAATCCTCACAGGATAATCAGTGACCGAGGATCATCTTTCACTTCTAAAGGGTTTCACGAGTAATGCGCCAAAGAAGGAATTGAACTCGTCCTTACTACTACTGGAGTGACACGTAATAATGGACAGGTGGTGCGAATCAACAGTACAACTGTACCAGCATTGACCAAGCAGCTAACGATAAACCTGAGCATTGGTACCGACACACGAACACGTTACAGAGATGTATAAACAGTACTTTCCAGCGAGGCATTTGTAAGAGTCCGTTCGAGTTACTCATTGACGTCAAAATGAGACATCGAGACGTTGTAACTGTTTTACAAGTTTTGGAGCAAGAACCAATTCAACTGTTTGATCGTGAGAGACAAGATCTTCGAAAGATAGCAGAAGAATCCATCCTGAAGATCCGGGAAGAAAATCGGTTATACCGTAACAAACACTCGAAAGCAGCCCCTAATTACCAAATAGGCGGCACGGTGGCGACCAAGAGGACGCAGTTCGACCCAGGTGGAGCCAAGATTACATCTGCAGCTGACTACATGAAGCCGTACGTTTTCCCTTCAGGGTCTGAAGGCTTTTGAGGATGGCCGAATGTGGGATCAGCTGCTGTTTGACTAGCGCAGTGTTGGGCTACGACGGCGCCGCGTGGTGGAAGAGGCAGAAGCATGGTTGCCATTGAGAAACATTACGAATATTATTATGAAGTCCGATGTATTAATGTGTCCAGGTGAAAGTTCATTTTGTATCTTTGCTTGATTAATATACGTTCGTTTCGGCAATTCGCGTTCTTTTCTGGGAATCGTAAGCCTGCGATTCCGACATTAATTTAATAAGTATAAATTTAAGTCATGATCATAGATTATGACTTCATTGCAATTATTCTTAATTACATTGAATTTTTAAATATATTTTAAATAACTATCATGTGCAAATATGTTTGTATTTTTAATAAAAGAATGTGCAGTCAATGAAGCAATATATATTTTTATACTTAATTTAAGGGGGGAATGACACCAGTAGCTTCGCCCCAGGCGGCACCAACTGAAGCTACGCCACTGCTAGCGGTGACCGCTTAAAAGAGATTTCACTAAGTAATATGAAAACACCTAATTGGTCCCTTTGGAACATTTTATTTATAGAAATCATCTCTTCAAAGATTGATGAATGTGACGTAGCGAATGACGAATTAGTGACGAAATTGTCCCATGCCTATCAGAAAAAATACATTTTATTAACTCACATATCTAGTCTAGAGAAAGTTGTGTAATGCTGCTGAAAATCGATTTAAAGATTTCAGAGGGGATACACATTTTGAGGTCCTGTTCTCCTAGACTCTTAGGTCTCCAAATACCGAATTTTTACTTTCTCGCTACCGCTAGCTCGATAGAGAAAGTTATGTAATTAAAACAGTGACGTTTGAACTGAATTGAATTTTGACGTTTGAACTGAAATTTATGCCTTATTGTACGTGGCCTGCTCATCCGTCTGACTACGCAAATTCCGCTACACGCCTTTCACCAACTACGGGAGAAAGAAGGTATTACTTGGGCGACGAAACAGGCAATTTGAATTTAGCTCAGAGGCCCATTTACGCTTGAGAGCGTAGGCTTCCGCGGCCGGAGTCAATATTAAGTTGGCTGTCCGGGTGACGCCCTGAGGAAGGTCGCAGAATGGCGACCGAAACGTCGGCACCTTTGCCATGGACGCGGCGTCACCCGGACAGCCAACTTAATACCATTTACGCTTGATCTTTTACATGCCGTAAATCTACTAACATGGGACAGCCGGCTCTACTTCCTCTCCAAAGGAAGGCGTACGAAGGATTTTTTCGCCCTTGCAAATCCACGGCTTCAACCGGGCTTGAACCCGCGAACTTGGATATAACAGTCTGATACACTAACCATTAACCACCACTAACCACCGACGCCGTTCTACGTCAGAAAAACTCACATTATAGGGCCCTGGCAACGAAAAGGTGTATATATCCATGTGTAAAATGTACCAAAAAAATCCTCAAAACGCGTGGTGTAGCCAGATTCCATGTTTTGTGGCTCCTTAATACCGAAAAAAACGATTGACGGCGAAACTTCTGTCTGTCCGTCCATGAACAACGCCAGAGGCTAAACCGTTCAGCCGATCTTCTCCAAATTGATATTCCTTGATCGACCTGGCTGCTGTCGCGGCCGCTTGAATTTGAAACCGATATTTGGGGAGGGGGGGATACTTTACATTAAGTCCTTGGAACAAAAAAAAATAGCTGTTGGATAGTGTATGGGACGTAAGAAAATGTTGCACGACTCATTTTCCTTAAAAACCCTGATTTTTCGAAAATTGCAAAATTCAAAATTTTTTGTCTTCCTACAACTAAAATATTAAAGATAAGAGTTTATTGTTAATTACGTCATTATGCACGCTCCTTACCAACTCTAAGTAACGCTTTAAGAACGCGGGCCATAGAACGTTAAGAACGTGAAACTAAAATGCTCGAGTAAAATATTTTAGTGGACTCTCGGGTTTAAATTTTACCAGTGTTCATAAATCTTCAGATGTATTGTCCCTTTTGTCTCACTTGGCCCTTGTCCTTTTTTTCCCCCCTTTTCCATTTGCCTTGTCCCATTATGTCCCCTTGTCCTCTTCGTTCTTTCCTCACTTTGTCCTCCGCACTGTGATTGTTATTTAAAAAATATCAAGAACTTCAATCAACAACTCATGCTACAGAACATTGAGAGTAATGGCAATTCTTAAACTCATGAAAGTGTTAAATGTTTATTTTCAATGACAAGAAATATCAGAAATAAAAAATATTGTAACTTGTCCTCTATCAGTCTTTAAGGACTTTCCCATAATGAAATGTGTTTCTGAAAGATAGATTTTGAAATAACGTCGTATACAATTTTTCAAAATTGTATTTTTGTATAATTGTGCATGAAATATGGGCGATTTTTAATTTTGTTTAAACATTCTCTCAAAACAGCTCCATCAAAATAATTAAATTGTGTTGTTAGCCTGAAGGGTGTTAAAAGAGATTGGTGCAGGTCTCATGTTATGATAACCCTGATTTTTCAAAAATTAGTTTTCCAGCACACGATTGCCCTCATCTTGCTAAGTACCTTCATAAAGGCCAGAAAGTCAAATACTGACAGGGTTAGGTAAAGATTAGAATAAGAATCATCTCCTACAGCTATATTTATTGCTTTTTATTAACATTACGCATTTCTACAGGTACCAGTTTTATGAAATCAGGGTTGAAAGGTAGGTAACCAATCCAGCCAGTCAAACCAATACTGAAATAAATCTCTAAAGAGTCAATGTTTGGAATATGTTTTTTCAATTCTTTCAAATCATTGTACACACTGACCAATTTACATAAGTAAATAATACATTTTCAATATAACATTCATTTACTTTATCTTCAACATGCATGTTAACTGATAAAGTAATAAATAATAAAGCTATTGATTCATTACAGAATTATCAGGTACTAAAATTCATATTTTTTCAAACTCTGCTCATACTGACAAAAAAAATTTATTTTTATATCAATTTTAAGTTTTTATTGAGAATATTGATCAGAAACGCTTATTCCCATTTTCTTCCATTCTTTGAATAATAAATAAAATCTATAAACTATAATAACAATGATGAAAATGACAAATAAAATTACAACTACACTCAGTTCAACAATTCACTTACATTTATATATTTATATATACACACAACTATGAAGTACACCCGACCAATTCCCTTCTTTGTATAAGCAATGAGATAATTCATTCTTATTAATGAAATATTTTGTGATTAACAATTGAAAAAATGAATTTTTATTTAGAAATGCATTCAATTATCTGCTCATGCTCAATGTTTTCCTTTATTCATCATTACTGCATTCATTGCCATGCAAATTGTGTATTGTCTTACAATGTATTTTAAAGAAGCCTTTAAAAGACCTCTTTTCAACAGTACATATGCAAGGCTTGTTGGTCTATGTTACAAGAAAATAAAAGTTTGGCACCAAACATACATTTTCTAACAATTCTAATTATCAACATACGTTGCTGTGCACTGTTACATTAGTTTTATCTTCACCATTCTTTTAACATACAATATCTATTTCACAATTCATTTAATACACCACACACCTATGATTAGTAGATGAATTTTTGTATTCTACTCATAATTTTGAGATGGTTTGGAAAATTTGAATACAAATTATAAATATCAACACCAAGTGTTCAAAATAATGTCTTTCATCAATCTGAACAACCCAGTTTTTTCGAAGTACTTATTCTAAATTCAGAATGTATTACAGCTGTTGCTTACAACTGATTGTAAATAGTTGCTTTTCATATGAACACATCTATCCCAGCAGAGCAGTCTGACCATCAGAGATCATTTTACAAGTCATTTCAAACAAAATTAAAGACTTTCACACAACAGGCAAGTACACACATCAAAAGTCTTCATTGTCACTATTGAAATGCTTTGTACATAGAAAAATAAACAGAGCACCTTCATGAAAAACTGCTTATGTTACTTGTTCTATAAATAGAGAAACAATACCATATTTGTTAAACATAACACTTTACACGCTGTACATGCAAATATTATGTTTCGATCAATGTTATGTACAAGTTTTACAGCACATCATCACACGAACTTAATAATAAGAGATATATACTATCCAAAAGTCATTGCCAACAAAGCTGAGAATGAAAAGAAATGTCATTCGTTCAGAATAACAGCTTCATTGTATTTATTGCTAACAGTCCTGCAATGGTAGGCAAGTAATACTAGATCATTCACTTATGCATGTATCACAAAACTTGGGGAGAATGACCAAGTGCATTGTAAAAGAACAGTACAAGAACAGCACTGTCATATTGCATTGATTCAAGCAACAGATGAAGAAAATTGTTGCATACAATAATAAGTCTCTACAATTTAGGCACAAATACCACACAGCTTTTTTCTTTTTTTTTTTTTGGATAAATTTTCACATACTTTTTATTTATTTTTTTAAAAATTTTGAATTATGTTAAAAGATATCATCACCCACAGCATAATTAAAAAAAATACTAATTGACTCCAAATGTATTTTTTTTTTCCTTTTTTTGTGTTCAACAGCTATTTATCGTGTCCATAACAATGGTCTTCACTTATATACAATTATTTATAAAGGATATAAATTATACAACGTTATTACATGATCACACATACAATACATGCATGCTGATATTCAGTGATTACATACATGAATCAATCACCTGCTTGTTTTCAGAACAAACTATTTTATGATTCTTTAAAAATTTACAAATCATACACTATTTATATTTAATGATCTTTCACTTCAACGAACATTTTCTGACAATCCTTTGTATTTTATTTTATTTTTTTTTACACTTTTCAATAATTTATTACCATCCATGAAACACAATGTCATTGAGAACTATCAATTACTCTTGTTAAAAAGGAAAAATTCAACAAGGGAAATTATATTACAAAGAATTTTGATACTTAAGATAAAATTGATATACAATTATTATTTTACTTATTAAAGTAAGCAATGCATGTAGGAAATGGAACATAATAAATATCTTAAAGCTCCAAACTTCATCACAGCTGTTTACATATAGACTTTAGGACTAGTAGTAACTCTGGCACTTCACTCTGCTGTATTTACTTTCCCACCCCAGATAACCATTTTCCCCTGTACCCTTTCTTCCAATGATACTCTTAAGAAGTTACCAAACAAAAGTTGTGTTCACCATTGTATTTTTCCCCTATCTGAACATGCATTTTTACTATTATTCTTGGAATGGGCCAAAATCTGTTCACAACCTTCAGCAAGGCAAGAATAGAGCAATCACTAAAAATATGAAATTTGTACACACAAAAGAACCTCTCCAACTTTCAATCCTCATCTATTCCGAGGGAGACTTCATTCACCAGAGGATGTAGTAACAAGGTCCTGTTTCTCAATATTGAATATACTTGAAACATCTCTAGTTTTCTTCAAGTTGTTGAATGAAGCAAGGAATACAGCTTTCACTTTTTCAAAAACATCTCGATCATACACAGACCGAGCAGTATTTGTAAGATCAAATGGTTCTGCATTTTGGATGAGAGAATAGAAATTAGTCATTTAGTTTCTTCCAGTTAAAAAATTCAATTTTTCATGATGCTTTTACAAACTTTTCTTACCTTCAATACAAAGATATTTCCACTGATGAGGATCATTTTTATATGAACGAGCTCTACGGCATTCATCTATGGGTACCCTTGCAGCAAGACGAACTGAGATTGCATACTGACTAAAACTGAAAAAGATGACAACCTCTTTTAATTTACTGATTCTGGAAAATAGCTTGAATGAAACTATGATTTTGAGCTACTTAACCCATTAGTGTTGACAATATACATTTTTTTCCATAATTAAATTAATTACATAGGGAAAGAAAACTACTGTAAAACTGTTAAAAAAAACTAAAATACAATAAAAACCCTTCTTTAACAATTTTCATGAGACCATAGCAAAAAATGGTGTAAAATGCGGGAAGTGTAAATAAGGGGAAATTATTTTTTTCCAAGGAAACTATCCATATAAAATATTTAGACACAAACAAACAATAAGCATTATGATATGCAGAATTAGATACATAATAACCCTACTGCAAGGTCAAATAGAAATCTGACTAAAATGTGTGACATCAAAATCACACGCGTATTTACAACCGAAACATAGTTCGCTGCAACGACACTTCCATGAGTCTTCACAATTAACCAATGGAAGCCATTTAAAAATTATGTACCCATTGTTGGATGAACAGAGGAGAATGCTATTTCAGTTAGAAAAAAAATGCATTGATGGGGAATATGTCCCCAACTCAATAAAAATTTTGTTTTCAGCAGTGCATGCATGTGTGTGTGCATTTGTATATTTGAAAAAAATACCTACCTATATCTATATCTATCTATCGATATAGATATATAGGTATTTTTTTCAAATAATAAAAAGTGAGTTCATGAAATGAATTTACTGTGAAAAACTGATGGAGAATCCCTTATTTTGAGCTATTAAAGGATGCAAAAATACTACAATTATTTTTGAATGGGAAAGTTGGAAATTGTGAAGGAAGATGATATAAAATTAATAAATGATCATAAGCAGGGTGCGGATTTCTATGATTTTGCATATTTTCGTCCACTGATTCAGGGCGTAGCTTCGTGAAATTTCTCGACATTTGGTTAGAATATGATGCTATGTAGATTAATATGTAAGTGCATATTTGTGCATAACTGGCCGATTTTTCCTATTGGTGCAAATTCGTGTAATTATAGGTGCATATTTTGCATATGTCGTTAAAAAAGACTAATCAATAAAACATTTCATCTTTTCAAAGAATCTTAAGTAATTGTGAGCATTCATAGATTCAAAAGAGCCCATCACCGTTTCATTTTTGTGTTTTCTGTACATGATAAAATACTTGTGCAAATGTGGGATATTTCTTGAGATCATATTTTTTAAACCAGTCAGAAGAAATTCAACAAGACATACAATTTACTTCACTATGGTGAATATTTACTTCGATTATTTCTCTCGCGAAGTAGTGTAGATTTTATTACATTTGTACAAAATTTTTTTTTTTCCAAGCAAATTTTCATTTTATTTCAAGAATTTTATCAAGACAGGTTTGCAGGAGCAATGAAATATTGTTAATTTTAAGTGCATATTTCAGAATTTTTAGGTCACAAATGCATATTTTTAAAAGCATATTTCAAGATTTTTTAGGGCATAAAATCCGCTCCCTAATCATGAAGGCTACCTCTCTTGTTTTCTTCTAGCAAAGCATGTCTTATTTTTTCTTCCTTTTTAAATATTGCTGTCTTGAAATGAAACTGTTTATAGGCCTAGCTGCTAAATAATAATTTTCACTATTTTCATCTTCTAGTCTTCATGTAACAGTCCATAAAACTCATGGCCATGTTTAACCCTTAGACTCTGTTTGGGGTCTTTTTTGATCCCAGGGGTAAATGATGTTTTGGAACACTGAAAATTATTCACATGAACTTCTTCTTGTAGAGTTGCTATTTACATGCAGTTTTATGTGTGTTGTACAATTTTCAGTTTTTTAAGTTTGTTGTTGTTGTTGTTGTTGTTGTTAGAAATATTTTTTTATGCAACTGGGGTCAGAAATGTCACATTTGACATCTAAATTACTACAGAAAATTCTTAAAATGTCCTTACAATATCTGTGCATCAAATGCTTGTAAACCAATGTGTGAAACATTTGGGGTCGAAAAAAAGATCCCAAACAGAATCCACATAAGTATTGGAGAAACAGACTCGAAGGGTTAAAGTGGGAAGGTGGCGGGAAAGTGGAGTGACAGTGCAAAGTGATGCAAAGAGCTTTCTAGATGGTGTTGTGACAAGCAGACTGTTGTAAACTACAGGAAAATTGAAATTATACTGACATACAAGCAGGGTATTTATAACATTGGGAATAAAAGAAAACAGATGAGACTGACAAGAAATGTCGTAAATGCCAGGAAAACTTAAAATTTGCTGGAATGTAAAAGCAGGGTTTTACTGTATCAACTTCTTTATCAATTGTCACACAAACTTATTGGCTAATACTCACTCAAATTCTACGTAATACTGAAGAAACTGAAGCAAAAGTTCACCAAGAGACTGAGTATTTTCAGAATTGAATGGACGCATGTCTTCATGGATATCTATCATAAGAATATCCGAATGAGGAGTGAACTTTTCTTGGTACAATCCATGCAAACAAGGCAACACTGGAGGTGACACTCCACCTTAAAGATAGAACATTTATTTTTGCTCAAGTAAATAATTAATTAAAAACAAATACAGTAAAATCTGTCTAAAGCTGAACCTGTACAAGCCGGAAACCTGCCTTAACCGGAAATTTTCTCCAGCCCGTAAAGTTAAATGGCATATTACACAGCATGAAACAGAACCTCTCCAACAAGGAAATGGAATGATTTTTCATTTCCTGCAGGAAAAAATTCTTTATACAAAGGAATTCCTGTGAATTCATTGCAATAGGCAGAGGCATGTGATGCACATCTTAATGAAATGCTAACTTGTTTCAAATTCTCTATCCCTATGAAATGCGATTTAGTAGTGGCAGCCTAACATTGAAGGAGGGGGGCTTGGGGGGGCTCACTTGCCTGCAATGTTTGCATGGTAGAATAACTGTAGTAGTTTCACTTGTTTAATACTTGTTACTTAATTCACTTGTTAAGTAAAAAAATACTTGTGTCACAATTCAGGTGTAAAACTTTTAATCAGATCTGTTCTGTTTTCCAAATTAATTTTGAATTAAGAAAAGAGATTCATGGCTCATCAAATAATCATTATCAACACCACCTCAGTTTTGGAATCATATTCCCGTACTTCTAGTGGGCAATAAAGCGTGTTCCTTCACACAGTAAAGTGCTCCTACCGGTTCACTCTATGAAAGGGGGGGGGGGGGCACCCAAGGAGCCCACCACCTTGATATTGCTTTCAGTTTACTTGATTCACAAGGTTTGAGCATCTCTTGTTCATATGAGTTTTTGTTGTGCGGGTTCAATAATCCCACACTAGTGCATATTACTTTTTCCATTGTGCTTTTAGTGGTTACAATATTTTCCCCATTTTTTTGCCCCTAAATAGAGCTGCAACAGTTGCATTAGACAGAAGAAACGTGTACAAAATATATAAAAAAATAATTTGTTTGGATGCTTGTGAAGGAGTACAATGTATCAGATCAAAATTAAAAGTGGATTTCTTGAAGAAATTTGTGTTTCTAGAAGTTCAATAAACAGATCATCTCTTGATAAAAACATACATATTTTTTCTTTTGTACGAATTATACATGTGAGCTCATTGAGCCAGACCCCTCCCCCTAGAAATATATACACTTAACACTCTCATATGGCTAGGGTTAAGAATGGAAAAGTAATTTCAAGAATAAATTTTTGTGAAAAATGATATTTCATACTTACATTGCAAGAAGTGGATAACCATCAGAACTAGAGAATAGCTTGAGATTGTCATATTCTTAGCATCATTGATATTATGTTTACGAGCCCAAAGTTTCACAATTAATACCAATGGTCTCACTCTCCAATCCACTACAAATAAAAATTTCATGTGATACTTAGAGAAAACAATTAATGGGTAAATATAGTAATTGACAATGAATTACTTACTTTGAGAGTAACAATACAGTAAATGAGTATTACGAATGCCCACAGCATTATTGCAATTTAGATCTACTTCAAGGCCTTGATGTGCGTCACGGAATTTTAGAATAGGCACTTTTGCTTGAATTAACTCAGGCTGGTCCACAAATTCTGAAGAATAAATGTTGAATTATAAACTAAACCAATAAAATGTTTGCTACCAACTCCTTAAAATGTTCCTTACCACAACGTTTAAGATACTTGAGCATCTGCTCAAGATGACTAACTGCCTCATTCCGTTGGTCCATCTCAGCATGGCGCACGAGAAGGCACATATCCACATCACTCTTGTCACTCCCAAATCCACTCATAGTGGAGCCCACCAAAAAAAGTCCATATCTAGGAAATGATGTCTGAAACACGATTTTCTAATAGTTCAACAGGGTTCATACGTAAAAGAAACCTTTCAATATTGCAATGTGCATAATAATGTGTCTCAAGTGGAATTTCAAAACAATGAATAGGGGTACTGATATAAAGCTCTCAGACTTCAGTTTATACATATACCCTGAACAATGCCTGCATAATGTTAAGGGAAAATAAATGAAGTTTCACAGATGTGAGGCAAAGAAAAAGAAGAAAGATTTCAATAAATGAAATACCTCAACTTGCTGAAAACAATTTTTTGCAATGAAGAAATTAATTATAATAGATACAGTAGTTTAATGTAAGTTGTAGTCCACTTGAATTAATGAATTGATTCTTAATTTATCTAATGTTGTGACTTATTCATGAATGTTAAGAACAAGGCTTGCAAAATGTGCTTACCTTGATGAATATGTACAGACATTTCCAAAGGAGCATCTTCTTTTTGTATGTTTCTTCTGTCTGTTGATTTGTAATAAAGTAATTCCATATTCCTTGTGACAACTGAAGTGAAGGCGTAAGAATATGAAATAACAAAGAAAACAACTAAATTATTTAAATCTACATTGGAACAATGCACTCAAATATCAATTTAATAAAAACATTAGTAATTGAAGCTTTTAGTTCCATAACGATTTTAAGAGCCAAAATCATGATTTTTTCGGATTACAATTTTAAATAGATTTACGTCTCAAAAAATTTCTGAAGGATCTATGGGTACCAAAAACCATAAAATGCGCAAAATATTCCAAGCGGAGTGTAGGACTGGCACTGAGGACAGTACTGTGCTTTGTTTTGCTTTGGAGAGAAAGATACAGAGCAATTGGTATACTCGGTGCAACTGAAAACTGAAGCACTGCCATGTACATTACCCTCTTGTAATGTCACCTTAGGTTCAACAATACCCATGACAGTCCATTTCAAACCACAGAAAAATTGTGACATGTTTGATCATTACATTAATAAATATTGATAACCATGTACAGACCAAGTATTTTGAATCCCTACTTTCGAATCACATATTCCACTCATGCTACAAAACAAATTCTACAAGAATACATTACATTATTCAATTTAATGAAAAACACCCCGGAACTTTTTTGCCTAACTTCCAGATTGCCATAAAATAGTACAATGTAATGGAGATGTTTCAAATCGTTAATGAGTGATCAAATTATCAAGTGCTTCCTATGTGATTAATACACACACAACAAACCTGGTACGAACCTCTAGGACCCTTTAGAAGCAACACACTTGAACTGTGATGTAATTATATCTCCAATAACAACTTTTGATTTGATAAAAACAATTTCACAAAGTTTAAAACCACACAAAATTTGTAAATGAGTTATTTTGACAAATAATAAATAAATAACAATGATATTCACATTAATTAATACAATTTAACATTGTTTTTAAATTTTATTACTCAATTCACCAAATTTTTTGAAATCTTGTAATTCATGTAATTAACACAAAATTGTACTTAGGGACAATCATTCTAATGCAAGTAAACAAAGTGCAACCATTCTTTCATCATTAAATTTTAGATCAAGAAAAAATACTGTTAATATCTTTGACATTTCTCACAAAGCAGATATCCCTTGAAAAACACGAAGGAAGTGAAAAAGGATCAAAAGTGAAGCAAAATTTATAGTCCTACCAAATTTGGATAGCTCTTCATTTAGGAAAATATTTTTCTGGTAACCAAATAAATACAGAGTTTGTCCTATAAAACTACTTTGATATGAAATGTATCAGTACAGAGTATTAAATATACTTCAAAACCGGAAATGTCTGTTGAGCAGAAAATTCAAATTATTATATTCTGAATTTATCACTCATTACAAAGTTACTCAGAGAAATATATTATTTGGATACATACAATACAGCAATTATTGTCAATAAACAAACTAATCTTTTTTATGCCTTCCATTTTAAGGCTGATGTTTGAATTGGCTAAAAGAATAGAATGTAATCACTTAAAAATGCAGAAGAATCATTTAAAGCAGAATTTTAAAAAATTTAACTACATTTGTCTAATACATTATTTAAAAAATTAAACTTCAACTAACCTTGTCCCATTCTCCTCCTGAAAGTAATTGTGAAGGAGTTTTTGTCACTTCAATAAGATGAGCTCTAGACAAAAAGCGATCAGGTATTGTGTAGAATGGTCCAAGGCCACTGGGAAAAGACAGCAGCATTCCATTCACCCGACGCCCACGTTGGGGACGATGCATAGGTGGAGGAGAGTGACGCCCAGAATGATATCGTCTTTTGCTTTGGTAGTTACTGCCACTTTGATGTTGGGAAGATTGAGTTGCAGGACTATCACAACGGCTGGAATTTGCTTGCCTATTGTAAAACTGAACATTTTGAGAAGACTGCTGTTGGACATGGCTTGCAGACTGATAAAATTGGTGCGAATTCTTTTCACCACTACTTCCATTACTGCACTGAGACTGAGAACTGTAAACTTCATGTAAACGCCTAAAATCAAACAAGGATGCAATCTTAACACATACAAATAGATATAGATAACCATTTTAATGCACATCAATCTAAACTTACTTGACTCCTTTGCTGTTGTCTGTTGCTGGGCTGGTATGATTTGCATCTTCATTTGATTCATCAGATGGGCCCTGGTCTCCCATCTGATGTTTGATTGGGGTTGGAGACCGTGATGAGAAGCCCGAGTCAGAACTATAGGATGTATCAGTAGCATTGGTGTCTCGAATCAAACACCGAGGTGGTCTAAGGGAGCACACAAGCATTAACGGTGATGTACAATTCAGGAAAAGCAGAGATTAAGGAATAATTTCAATGTACTCAGTGAAAATTTTTGACAATGACTTAACAACTAATTAACTCGTTTCCACAGAAACTGAACTAAGCTCCAGATTATTATTTAAAATTTTATATATAAAGCTTAAACGCTGAAAGGGAACATCATCAAATATATCCCAAAGATTGTAAACAAATTTAGATGTTCTCCCGAGAAATTAAAAGAACTATGAGAAACAAAAGTTTATCAACGTTTAGGATGATTATATAATAATGATTTATAAATAAAAAAAGCTCAAGAAAAAATTTTTCAAACAACATAATGGGAGACCACATTATATCAGAAATTCAGATAACTATTACAAAATGGTATGTAATGATCTTCACTTTATTAATAAATAATGCAATTGAATTATAATGAATCTTTTAAAATGAGAATTTTCCATAGCATTTAAAAATAATGTTGTACAGGGTGCTATACACAAAAAAGTTATATAGCAGAACAAGAAATACTTAGTCCACATGCCCAGAATATTAGCACAGCAAAAAATAAAAACTATTAATAATTTTGAATTATTTCAACTTCCAATTTTCTTATTCTAATACCATGAATTTCATCAAAATATTCTCGACTATTCCGCTGATTGCAAGTGTAAGCAACGTTGTGTTTTGTGACTAAATAAAGAAACTCATTTTAATTTTTTTAATAGAAATTAATATATTTTTTTAACCTTTACAGACCTTCTAAAGATGCACCATCAAAACCTATCACAATTTAAACAATGTTGCAATGAAAAAAATACTAGACTACTACTAAAATATATGCAAAAATTGAAGATATAAAAAATACTAAACAACATGCCATCCACCTTTTAAAAAAAAATTTTTTTCCAACATTTTTTATTACTTATGTTTCAATGGAAACACATCTGTGACAACGGAAATGAAAAATTTCATGATGGACAACACTTCAGATGCAACACAGTGCAAAGAACATGGAAAAATAAACACCAATTTAGATCTTGAAAAAGGTACAAATAAAATCTATTAATATCTCTTATTTAGCGAACTGTCTTTCTGGTGTATATAAATTCTCAACAAGAATTGTGCACAAACAATGAAGTATTTCAATTACTGCAAAGAAAATTGCAGAGGAAAAACTGGAGAAAAAAAATGTACAAGGGCAGTGGTAAAAGCACATCAAATACTGATTTTTATTATTATTTTAAAATAAAATCTTGGTCATTTAGGGTATTTTTAGTACTAACAAAGTTTTTAACTTTAACAATAAATGACTTTAAAAGTAAAGTTGCACAATACATGTTATGTGAAACTCAAGTTCTAATCGCATATAATGTATCAATACTACAAGGTTATTATTATTATTATTATTATAATTATACTAACATTGTTAATATATTGTGATGTAACACTAACACATTTGCTAGTAACTTCATTGAGAAATATTAACAAAAAGTACGCAAGTTTGAAAAAAGAAGAAACCTTTACATTCTTATTAATAAAGTCTCTTCTCCCAAAAATTAACTCAAATACATTATAAATTAAGAAAACATTTCTAATTTTAACTATTGCACTCACTTCACGCATTATCTCCACTGTCAAGAGAGCATTTAAAAATTCCGAGCATTATAAGCACCTATACGAACAGTGTTAAGAAGAATTTGTAAGAACATACACGAGAAATGTTACTTCGCACAAAAAAGGAGTTCTAATAAAAAGAAATAGTTCTTCCTGCTTCAAAAATTCTACACTCAAATGAAGCAAATGGATATACACAAAATGAAAATATGTCACTTTTAACTTGCCAATCTAATGTGAGGCATGTGAACTAGGTATCTGATGTTCTACCAATCCTACATTTAAAAAAATGTTTTTATTTACTTTAACAACTACTACAAACGAAACCTTGAAATACAACTACATAACACAGTAATGCCAATTTTTAATGCACCAAATTTAGATTAGTGTGTTCAAATAATTCACTATTATATTTATTGTTTTGTTCAATTTTTTCAACGTAGGCAAAAAACAGGCACACTATGACATTCAACTAAATGTATACATTTTTATATTAACACAAAATTCAGAGACCATGTGAACCGAAAGAAACAATTTTTCATGCAATTTTTATATACAAAATTACAATTAAAATTTCTTGTCCTTCTAAATGTAATTGACAAAAGGCCCATAAAGGTTTACTTGCCTAGCCATGCTTTTATTATTCCAATAGCTTCTCTTGATAGATGAATTGTTTCCAGGGCGATAACCCAGAGGTGCTGGTGGTGGCATTAACGCTGAACCAAGTCCATGAACATTACCTCTTTCCCTCCATCCAGCACTACCTCCTCTGGCACTCTGAGGATGGTTGTATCCTCTACTGCGAGTGGGTGGCATCTCCACACCCATAAGTTGAAGCACGTCAAAAGGGCAGTTTTGTTGATCGAAGGGACTGTGACCGTAACAATGACCGGACAAAATGCGATTCTGGCGATTGTTGAAGCTAATGTCAGAGAAGTTGAAATGATGTGGTTGTCCCATTAACTGCGTCAGCACATGGGGCGAAAACATTGCATGATACATTGCCCTCTCAAACTTCTCTTTTTAGAGACTGAACACAATGCTTGTTAAAGCACAAATGTAGATGTTAATCACAAATACAAATATACAAAATTTATGGAAATATTCCCCCAGAAAGACAGCACTGAACAAGAGTTGTGTGTTAGCATTTGCTCCTAAAACTAATGTCATAGATTTCCATGTTGTAATGTTACACACATTTTTCAGAAATATTGTCCAAAGAAATAATAGATACAACACTTACTAGACCTCTTGTAATGATAGGTTTCTTTTCCAGTCCAAAATCAACTGTACAAGAAATGTTTCCTCTGACAACACACACTTCATTGTAAATGAAATTCTCATATAATCAAGTATAATCACCACTCACTCCTTCCATTTTTTCATGCAAAATATCCTCAGTTCATTGTAATTTGGTCACAAGTCCACTACCCGTATTTATCACAGTTGTTTAAACAAATTAGAAGACACTGGCCCGTTTCTTGATATGGAATAGGTAGAACTCAAGCATTTAATAATTTTCCTGGAGAAGAAAAACATATTTAAGAATCAAATCATTTTGGGCAAATGAGGATGTGAATGAGAACAACAGATATATTTTTTGTAAAATCAGATAACAAATTTTAAGAACACATTTGCTTACAAAATAAATAACTTAAAAAATTAATATCTAAGTGTTTCTCTTATCTATAAAACGCATTATTGCACTTTTCAGTTTCATTCTGCAGCGTGTATTTCTCATTCCTTCCTCTTCTGATCATCAAGAACTGAATGTTCCACTAAGAAACAATAGTATTGAGTTATTTGCACAGAAACTGGTTTGACTTGGTTATTTATTACATTTCAAATCTACCCATTACATTACATTGGTATTACATTGAGCAACAGATTACGATATTAACATGCTAATTTTCCGGTGATCGGTAATCTCATCAATCGCACTTGCAAGGTAAATGACAAAAATACTAGCAGTGCTTAGTACTTAAATGACATATCACGCACTCAACTTTACAAATAGTTCAAAATTATATCATTCATGTAATTATTACTGTTAACTAGAGGTATTCAAACCGCACATTACAATTTTGTAAATCCAAGAAGAGATGTCCACATGTATTCCGTCACGCGCTGTCAATGACAAGTCCCCGTCCGACGTCACCATGAGCGATAAATTCTCTGGGGAGAATGTACATATCACCAATTCGCCCACAGCGATTTGCCAAAGCTATTTCATAGATACTTTCTTATATGCAATGAATATCAGAATACTGAACAGTAAAAGCATGCTCACTTCTTAAGGACAACGACCGTCTGACAACCCGGCTTACGGCAATGCTATTTCCCAGATAACACAAAATTTCGAACGCACTACAAACGCACTCACGACGATATGAAAAGCACAATAACTTTTCCTTCCACCAAATTGGTGGTCAACTTCATACAGTCACACATAGCCCATCATTAAAACGTACCAGTTGTATCAAGCACGAATGAACTGACGCCCTGCTGCTGTCGCCATGTTTGGCCATGGCCACAGTTGTGTATGGTTGTCCTCTTGGCGACGAAACAAAAGAGTTACACAGCGCGTTCTTACAAACTGTCAACGTCGCTGCCAACAAAACCAGTTCTAAAAACCTTTACGACACAATGTGAGAGGATGCAATTAAACATTTTTGATGGTATCACCTACTGTATAATCAATCATCGACATCTCGCGTTAGTATAATATACTAATATTATATGATTGATTATGACGGCTTACGAAAAAGACAGGTGGTATATGAGTGAAGTTGCCTATTGTACTGTATTTTGTTTATCGTTAATCGCAATTTTAGATTGAACTACAAATAGCTGTATACTAACATTTCACTGACTGAAATATGCCGTTCACGTTTGCCTGGGCTAGTCA
The DNA here is from genome assembly GCA_031308135.1 of Acheta domesticus. NCBI lineage: Eukaryota > Metazoa > Arthropoda > Insecta > Orthoptera > Gryllidae > Acheta > Acheta domesticus. The sequence continues at coordinate 90,615,211 of JAHLJT010009436.1, read as the reverse complement.
AACAAATTGGATTGATTTGTAAAATTTTCCAACAATGTTTTCACGCAAGTCAATAAATCGACGATCTTGTAATCGATTAAACAATATAACCAGCAAATGTTGCTTTTGTGAATAATTGTAATGACACCATTTATCCCGTATGACCAGAAACATTTTCCTAATTCAACATTAACACAAGATTTCTCACTTTGGCTTGTATTTTTGTATTTTGAAACATCACAGTACAACTGTTTAGTTGTACTATGCAACAATATTCTTGTTCTTCCATGGTTGTATTGTAATTGTTTGTAGGTACAAGGCGTATCCAGAAAATAATTTGTGAAAACCCAATTTCTGTTCAAACTATGCTCACCCACCTAAATATTTTGTTTTAGTGAGCTTGGGAAAAAAAAAGTATTGGCCCCATAGCCTCCATTTCTGGATGCACACTTGTACATCAAAATTATTCTGCTAAACTGGTTTTCAATCTGGTTTTCTGGTTTACCACATTAGCATGTAAACTTATGTTGAATACACCCTTTGTTTTTCAAAAGTAATTCCACCTAATTATTGTGACATCGCAATTTGGCTGCTTTGACAAAAAATGCCAAAACTGGGCTATATTAGCAAGCTACAATTTCCGTGAGGCAGCAAAGGCTATATAAAAGTTTTCTTCTGTATATTTTTAGTTCAATTACATTTATTCTAAATTCCTAAAATAGTTTTTCATCATGAGAAATAGGTGACAAAAATGAATTAGGATGCAGAATTTATTTTATAAGGGTTTTCAAATGGGGACTTGTAGATAGGATTTGGATATTTTTTTTAGTTACACAAAGAGGAAACACATTTAGACCTCATGCAGAGGTTTTAATAAACCAACTCTCCAGTCTAGACTGACAACAACTCCATAACATTTTAAAAGTGAAAATAATTATTCCAATATGTATACATACATACATGTATATTTGTACATCATTTGTACATACATTCTGAAATTATAAGAAAGTGAATAGTAACAATAAAAAACTGGCAAATGAAACCTCAGTTCCATGAAAAATTCCCAATCATAAAGAGGGTGAAACAATAAGAGTATGAACTTTGAATTATTTCACACAAAAATAGGATTTAGAGCAAGAAGTATGCGTTACAAATATTACAGTACAGAGTAGGACAAGTTTCTAATGAACCAAATATACTGTACATTGTAAACCATGCATTCAATGAGAATCAGTCAGCCAACTTGTACTGGTGGTTAAGAATGATATCATAATCATAATAATGAAGCCCAGACTCATTCTCAATATATGCTACATTATTTTCAGAACAAAGCTGATAATTTTAAACATCTAACTGCAAGAACAACAATGAACTATAGTCACTTAATAGAATTTTTACATTTGCCAGTTCATTCAATAAAAAAAATATTTCACATAGTTCCTTATACCTGCATCCAAGACATGTTGTATTGACTAATTCAGCAACAATTTTTTGCATATTCTGGGTAGTAAATACAAACGTTTTCCCAGACGTACAGACATGCACAAAGGTTACCACTCAGAGTATAACAAAATCCTTTCCAAGAACTCTAAGATTTAAAGATTCTGAAGAAATAAACATAAACCCTGGAGTTTCAGAAACTGAATTTATTTACAAGTGCACTTTATACACAGGTCTAATGAGAGATTTTAACTTCTGAGGGCAACCCCTGTTATAATTCTGGTATTCATCACTGTATTCGTGGCTATGTAACAGTATTTTCACTGTAATGAAAAACACACATTTCAAAACAATGGGACAATTTTCAAAAGGCAGAAACAAAAATGCTATAACAGGTGTGGCAAACAATGCAGTGTATTCATTTATTTGTACGAATAAATTTTGCAATATTCATCACACAATTTAAAATGTATACACAATCATTTTTCAATAGTATAATTTGTAGTATTTGCTAAGGAAATTAACAGCCTTCACGAAGCTGAGAGAAATGCCTTATACATACTTCCTACGTGTCATATTTGATTGAAAATGAAAAATGTGTTTGTACTTCTGGAACAGGTGAAAGTCCAGAAGCTTAAATTATACAATCTATGAAAAACATATTCAGCTCTGATTTACTACAAATCATAAAGGTATTGACTACAAGTAATTAGCAGTCCCAATACTGAATTAATATATTTGATACCTCCAACTGCCAGACCAAAAATCACAATTTTGCAAATTAACTCCGAATCACATAACCACAACTCAGATATCATAAAATAAAAATCTGATACGGTACTGGCTTCAACTTGCAAGCAAAATAATGTTTTAAAATATCTTTTAAAAGGAAAGCAAATTATGTAATTTGAATAGTTCCGATTTACTTGGTTTCACATTACTGCCGTTGTTCAGTAAACATCTACAAAATTAAGTTTCTAATTCATGATTAAAACTAATGTCCCATGCCCCCACAGCATTTGGGTATAAATGTTGTATAGTACTTAAAAACTTCATCCCACATTTCATTATTAAAAACATATGTTTTTTTACTCTTGATTATTTCCCCAAACAAAAACTTGTAACTAGTCATATGTGACACGAGAACCTTAGGGCATGATTTCAGGACTCTAGACTGAACAGTTGTACAACATTCTCCATGCCTTCTTTCAGATGATGTTAACCCAATCACCTCGACTTGTCAATGAAGATGGTCTGCAAAAACCATTCCATACACCAAAAACTTGCCCTCTGGCATATTCTGGAACTGCACTTACCAAGCAGTTTCCCCCAGATCTGGATAGGCCTTCTGTCGAGTTTCCGGGGTCGGTTTCCGGTTCCGGTGGGTGGCGATTGCTTCTCTTCCTGCACCGATAGGTCTTCCAATCCTCTTCCCAGCATCTACCTCTTCCCTCCACATGGGTGTTCCACTAGTTTACCATCTTGGTGCGCCCCCATACATGGGTTGAGTCACTTCGTGCCGCTCCCGCGACGCTCCGCGAACCAGTCACCGCCCACATACTCAATATGGCTAAAAAAAATTAACAGTGATTGTAGTAAGAATAAAGCAAGGGCAGATAGAAAGAAGAGATGGAGGATGACGATATTGAAATGCAAAAGAAGTAACAATGGAGGAAAACGTGGAAGGCACAATTAGTAAGAATTAAACAAGTTCAAAAAAAAAAAAAAAAAGCAATGAAAACTTAAAAAATTAAAACAATATAAAACTAAACATTCAAAACTACTCCTTTCAGACATGTGCAGGAAGGGCAAAGTATATCCTTTTGATAATAAGAAAATGGGTCTTATCCTGTATCATAACAAGTTAACTCCAACATTGTGACAATGGTGAAAGAAAGTCAGAAAGAAATAACCAACCTCCCTACAAGGAAGGCATTCTGTTTACACAGTGAGAATGACAATGGCATTCTGTTTATGCAGTTAAAAAAAATCATTGCTGTACCTTTAAGCCTGAGATTATATACTCCAATTAAGACAGAAGGAATTGATTGCGATCAGTTGGGACATCCCATCAGGAGTTTCATTACCACATACACGTTCATTGCACATTTCATTTGAAATTGAAGCTCCCAATTGGGGATAACTGCATCCCCCTTGGTTCAAATCGCCCTCTGATTTAATTAGAAAATAAACAAGATGCCATTCTACTCCCACTCGTGCTGGTGATATCATTCATCCACGTTCTTGCAGATTTGAGCTGATTCTGTCTCATTCATCATGATAAGGGATAAGAGCCAAACCTTTTACAACCGTTATTGGAAGCTCTGCAGATTTTAAATGTGTATTGTTTGTGGAGAAAAATAATGCAAAAAACAACAGATATTAATGTATTACCAGTTTCGGCATTCCTCTATAATATTTCCTGAATTCAAAGTACTAACCTGTGAGAACTGTCCCCCTTGAGATGGACCAGCATAAAATGCTGAACGGTCACCTTGGTAAGTAGAGTCTTGGGACAAAAGACCATCCATCTGTGACTGATATTCTCCAACCATATAACTATCTTGAGAGAGTTCTGCTTGAGATAAGCCAGGCTGTGAAAGACTGAAACCTGGTTGAGACATACTCTGAAATAATAAATAATTAATCTGTTAGAACATTATGAAAACCTGAATTAAAATGAAGCAATATTTTACATATAATAAAGTCAACACTTCATATCTTGGGCCTTGATACACCAAAATTCAGTTAATTCAAGTTTCTTTGCACATAAAATTTTGTTGTCTTACATACAATTCATGTAATTTCCATTTAACATTGTTCATGGGTATAATGCAATCAGTACTATCATACAATATCTTTAATAATTTTTACTTTCTTTATTCACTTCGTATAAGTATTGTAATCATGTGCTGGAAAACAGCAATCTTTCAACAGAAAAAGTCTTATTGCATGGCCCTAATAATGAAAAAGTGGATAAATCTTGTTCTTAATCATAGTAATTTTATTTCCTCTAAAACATTGTGTAGTCAGAATTCATGTTTGTGGGTCCTGGATACCAAAACACTGATTGACTTCTGTCTGTTGTCAACGCTAGCACCTCAACATAACCACCCCAATGGTTTTCTCCAAAATTGATATTCCTCATTCAATTTTATGGAAGTCAGGACCCTGTGAGTTCAAAGACACATTTTCAACACAATGAGAGATTTTTGAGAGTACTTAATACGAAGCTACTACATTTTCAAAATTTTCTCAAAAATGGCTCCAATTCTTTTTATTAAACTTTGCCCTTTGGTAGCATATAGGACATTTAAAGAATAGAAGATGTCTCAGTTTTGTTGAAATCCCAGAGTTTTGGAAAATTGCAAAATTTCAATTGTTTTTCTGGTGCCTTCCTACAACCACAGAATTGGAAGATGGATATGTTTAGTCTTAATGAAATCAGTTGTTCAAAGTCAGATCTTGAAATAATGTCATGATAATCTTTCAAAAATGTGAGTACTTACACATAACTTTGCATAAAAAAAGGCAATTTTTAAATAATTATTTTCTCAAACCATCTCTAATTTGGCTCCTACATATCAAAGAATGATATAAAAATGTGGCACTAGTCCTATTACCGGCAGGTATATTCTTCAGGTATATATTATATCAGGTGTTTTCGAAAATTACTTAAAAAATCTTTCAAAAACCACTGCAAACATTTTCTTCGCATTTTTTTCTATGGATAGAACAAGGGACACTTAAATGAATGGTCTCTTTATTTTTACTGAATGCTCTGAATATTCAAAAATTACAAATGTTATAAATGTGAGAATGGTTGTTGTAGCTCCACTAGTTTAAAATATAACATTCTTTCAAATTTATCATCTTTCAAGTCAGATGGTTATTTCTGGGCATGATGTTCATTTAATTGAAACTGAGTCCTGCACTGCTTACTTAGTGAAGTACTTGCCATTCATAATTAAATTATGGATTTTAGACAAATATCTATTTCATTCTTTGGTCAGAGAGAATTTATAAAATTCATAATGATAAAATTGCAAATGAATTAAAAAGCCAGCAGAAAAAATAATACTAAAGGAAATGGATACGACATATAAAGAATGGACAAACAGCTGCTGTCATGGATGGCAATAAACTACAGACCAAGAGGCAAAAGGGATAGAAGCAGACCAACAACACGGAAAGAGCAGGAACCCTTCACTCCTTTAAGTAATACAATGACAAGACTTTCAAAACTAAGAATGAGTTACAATACTGAGGAACCAAACTTATACAGTGTGTAAAGGTGGATTTTTCACCATCAAAGCCTAAAAACCGGTTCTGATAGAATAATGATTATCATGCTGGGCTACTGATCCCAAGTTCATGGGTTCAAACCTGATCAAAGTCAGGGGGATTTTGAGTGACTAAAAATTGACAGCACAAAAAGCACTTGGCTGATCCTGGTAAAATTAAATTCTCACACTAGCTAAGGAAGTCTCTAAGGAAAGCAATGGCAAACTACCTTAGGTATACTTGCTCACGATAAGTCTCACAAGGAGGTGCTAAGGCCATCTGGAGACTAGCCTACACACAACGGCAGTAAAAGAAGAAAGCCTAAAAATGCCTACACGGGTACAAAAGTCTAAAAATGCTTACATGGTTTAATTAAAACAGTGTAAAGAAAGTAGAATGATACTGTACAAAAAATTAGACAAGCTGAAATATGGGTTACATAAATATTATGGATCACCCTGACTACAAACTGCATCAGAAGAGAAATAGCGGGGCTACAGAATGAACTTTCTTGTATTAAGTTTTCTACTTTCTTTGGTCTGTATAGCTATTCAGACTTGCATATATTCTTGCCAGCTGTCCCCCCTTTTTTTTCCTAATAGAAAAAATGAAATGCTTAAAGAATATTAAACAAGAGTAAAACCTTGTCCAAAATGGCAATTTTCATTGAAAAATGCATTTAAGCGTCACTGTAATGAAAATTTGAAGATCTTTTTCAAAGAGTTTTCAAGAAACTTGATTGGAAGTCATATAAAGCATTTCACAAATGCAATAATGTATACAATTTGCAGGAAATATGCATATTAAGGGCTTGAGAGACATTTAAAAAAAATTACATTTGTGTAATTTTTGAAAAAAACAAAAGAATATCCCAAAATGAATTTTATGTCATATTAAACAGTGCAATTAGCTCTATTCATATGAAACGTTTGAAGAAAGTAATTTTGAGAAAAAGGTTCTACATACGTTTGTATCTGAGAAAGTAAAAAGGAAATTAATGCACAATCTTCAGTACAATTATTACCAGCATTAAAATACACACCAATCAGAAGTTTTGAAGTAGCAATATTTAGTGGGTAAAAAACATTCTAAGTACAATAAGTAGAAGTAAGCCACTATAACACAGATGTGACCAAGGATTTTTGCAGTCACCATGAAATCTGAACAAAAATGTACATCACATTAAATACCTGCATCAACGACACATAAATAATGAATAAAACAAAACTGTAAAGGTCATGGCAACGTAGTGGTTAGAGCACACTACTCGCTAACCTAAGAGACCCGGGTTCAAATCCAAGCATGGCTGGGAATTTTTATCTGATGATGACCTATTCAGGGCGATCCTAAGGTTCACTCAGCTTTCTTTCCAAAAGAGTACCAATATTTACTGGCTTTATTAACAGTAAATATTGGGTAAAAAGGTGTCTGGTTGAAGCATGTTGCTTGCCACGCCATTTCACCCCAACTTCTAGACATATGACCATCTAAGAAAAACCCATTACATTCTTCTATACAGAGGGCCTTGGAAGTGGGAATAAACTGGAAAAATGGCTGAAAGAGGATTCCTAACCTCCTCTAACCCTAAGCAGGATAATCCTGCAGCATTGAAAGGGCAAAGAAAAAAAGGAAGGAAGGAAGAAAAGAAAGAAAGAAAGAAAGGAAAAGGAAAGGTTTGACAGTAGCTGACAACTGGAACAATTTAAATACTAGGAAAACCCGGCAGACATTTTTTCTTCCTTCATCTCCCTCTTTCCCCTTTCTCACTGTCTCTCCCTCCCTTTGTCCCTGTCTGTCTCTGCCGCTCTCTGTCCCTCTCATTCACATTTAATTGCAGATTCTGCACATCTCTGAGCAGGTGAGGTAATATCTGGAAGTGCCAGACCAGCAAAAATGTAATAGAATGTTCAAGAAGATTTCATCCTGTAAATTACAGTCAAAGAAACATTTCTTTGAGGACTTCCACCTCAAAATTTTAGTTTTTAAGGCCATTGAATGTGTTGTTTAGGAGTTATTTAATGATATAGATTCAGAATCCTGCCAAATGTGTTGCGGGTTGCATTTGACAGAAATATTTAGTTTTGTTCTACAGCACCATGTAGAGGAGTTACAACCGATTTAACAGCACATAAACCTTCTTGGTGAAAAAACATGTAAAAGTGCCAACTTTCATGGAGATTGGTCTCACGGTGTCGGGAGTTCCAACACCCAGTTTTATATATTTAGATTTACAATTAATAAATACAAAATGGTTTACATGTAAAACATTTGGTCTTAGCATGTTACAAATGTACAAAACGGAAATGTCAGTTGTATTTACCCATTCTAAAAAGTACACCAGCAAAACTGCCAAGTCAGAAGTGATTAGTTTCTTTAACTTTCCAATATTTATACGTGTTATATTCTCACGCATACCTGTCTTTACCACTTGTGGAAGTAATGCTTTCAACTTCTAATCATTTTTCTGGAATACGTTTAAGTCTTTTTCAGAAAAAATAGCTATTTTTCAAAACATTTGTGTCTCAAATGGTAATGATGTGCTTGAATTTCTCAAAATTTAAATTATTCTTAAATGGAAACAAAAAAAAATATTGAGTGTAACACTTGGATAAAGAGGTATAGTTGCACTAACGGTACATAAGAAAACTTGTACAATAACACCAATCTTAATCAACTTGTTTCATTAATTACTATAATAATTCCATATGAAGAAAAGTAAAATTTATTTGGTTAAGTACTCTATTATAATACCTATTTAAACAATTATACAGTCTATTTTCACCTTAAAAGAGGACAGTAAAATCAATCTATTTTCATATAAAATAGAATTTTTAACTTTGGAGTAAAACAAAACATACATCTGCATTCTAAACTGATGTGACAAGCTCTGAGAGGATGTTGTACAAAAAAGACCTGGAAATAATCTCTCATTCAGAAATCTTTCCAAACAATAAATAATTCTGACATTCCTACAAAAAAATCATGCATATTGGCAATTTTGGACTTCGGATTGAGTTTTTGGAACCCAAGTTGTGTCAAAAGTTTTATAAAATGGCCAACATACAACAAAACTGGAAGCTTACATCCTGAGTTAGTAACACCAACTTCAGGAACTTGGGCATCATCCATTATCTAGTAGTGCTACAACAACAGATTCTTTCTAACATTCATTGTAACTTGAAAATTTCAAAAATTCACAGAGCTCAAAAAAAATGAGACCTGCACCACTTTCATTTTTAACTCTATTCAAAGATAAAAATTAAAGTTGATTTTGAGAAAATCTTATTTTTAAAATTGCTTTCATGTGAAATTATACCAAAATTACTCACATTTAGAACAAATTTCACACAAGCTAATTTGACGATTTAATTCTGAAAATCAAATTTCATTTAGGAAAAAAAATACTCTTCAATATTGTGGTTGTTAAGTAAAGTACCCCCCAAAAAATGTATTTCAAATTCAAGAGGTCGTAACTGACAGAAGTTTTACCATAAACCATTATTTCAATATCAAGCATTCAAAAAAAATGGATTCTGGCTACAAATGTTCAGAGAAGTTATTTACTTGCTTACATTTAGGAACAATAATGATCCTCTCTTTGGTATCACGGACCAACAAAAATGTGTTTTTCTGTGAAAACATAACTGCTTTTTGCTGCTGCAGTATTACAATGCTTTCTCTATAATACATACCATTAGTACACAAGAAAGAGATAAGGAGGCAACATGCTGACTTGAAAGAAACAAATAAAATCATTCGGGGACACTATAACTTTAGGTCTACCTGACCTGTTTCACTGACCACAAAATCCACACTTTCGAGGACATGACAGGAAACTGAAGAAATTCAGACAACTCACTCCAGAAAATAATGTTCTGTTCAGCTGATGCGGATATATGGACACCAATTTCCCAATAAAGAGTATCCTCTGAGACAATACTGTACAATAAAATTACTTCAAAAGTTCATATGATATTTCTACTTTGCACCGAGATACTGTATCTACTATATTCTTTATACATAAACTTAGAATAATCTATGTTTAAAGTGATATACACAGAACTTACATATTTGCAAATATGTTTAGCACAAATTAACACAGCACAGCCCAAGTACAAACAGTACTACTGCTGACTGCTATAGATCCCAAAAAGTTTTTCAAAAAGTAGTTTTCTTACATAATTAAATCAGAAACTGCATGTAGTAGTTCCTCTCCACATACTAATGTATGCTACATCTGTAAACTTTATTTTTGCTTTCCTGCAAATTGTTCTTGCGGCTTCAGTCTTTCTCAATAGTAACACTTTAAATAGAAGTTGCCTGAATCAACAATTTATCTTCCTTTATTGTTATTAGCATCATCTCAGGTACTTTTGCATTTGAGACAAAGAGAGGTTGACATCTTGAAAATCAGTGTGTGACCAAGTATATTTTATCATTACATTCGAAATGGAAGAATAAAATCAATCCATATCCTGAATTTATTTCTTTATTAAGTTTTTGCAATCATTAAAAAACAAAAAATTTAACCCGTTCAGTGCCAACGGTACAGCTCTACATCCAAGCCAATTGTCTACTGTAGCCACTGCCACATCCCCCGATCCCATGCTTATTTTCTTTCTACTGGCATTTGTAAGGCAAATAATTACAGTATATCATTTGGTTGACATTCTAGAATAGCACAATGACACTACCTGTTTCATAATTTGAATCTTTTATATGTTAATTTGTGATTATTTTAATTACATTTTGTGTTTGACATGAGTTGTTTAGTGAGGGTAATTTATTTTTTTCATTTTAAAATTTTGAATATATTTACAAAAGAATGAACAATAAACTTTTATTTCAAAAACCCAATAAATGCGAGTGTACTTTCGCTTTCAATGGTAATCAGAAGTTTATGGTTGTATGGTTTTTTTGATTCGGGAATTCAAATGAATTGTTAGATTTGAATCAATGAACAGATTATTTGAGTTCATTGTTCATGCTAGAAATGAATTTTATAACCAACCCAATTTTATAACAAAAGCAATTTACAACCAATGTATTTTAGCGCCAAGTGATCTGCAATGTCCTAATGCAAGTTATTTATTTATTAGTGCTTCTGACAGGTCAACAGCCAAGGTCATTAGTCCATTAGTGTAGTGCATGTTTTTATTGTGAGATGTGGTAGGGATCTTCTCCCACTGGATGGCTAGATCCAGCAATGACCAACACATTGGTTACCAAGGTTTTCCCCACCAGGTATCTACTGGTGAGGCACTGCCCTAGCCAGGGGGGCGTCACTAGATAGGCCTTTCGTTCTCACTATTCCAGCGTGTGGTGGGGGCAGTGAGTGGGGCGGGGGGCCGAGTGTAGGGTTGGGGGGGTCCGCCATCTCGGACCCAGGTTCAGCGATAGACCACGAAGTTGTTATAGCGACCCATAGATAGCGACACGGAAGTTCTCCAAAAGGACCCTGAAAGTACTGCTATCTGGTGATAATTTTCTGAACGGTCTCCGAAGTTTGAAAATCCCGTTACAAACGTTAAAAATCTGGTTATAAGAAGTGGTGGTGTGTTTTGCCTTTTGTTGGAATCAGAAGGTAAATTGCCTAATAATAGGAGTTGTTGGGTTCCCAATTGCCATAACAACCAAACAGAAGACGTGGAATGTACAATGCTGATTACTTTTCCGTGCGATCCTGAAAAAGTGAGTAATATTTAATGTTTTGCATGATTCGTTAAAGAACGGTTTCATAGTATGATAACGAATGTTATTCTCTGTATATTTTGTTTATAATTATTAATGTATATATTACGGATTTTATTATAGGTATAGAGAATGTCTGCTACCTATTAGAACTTCAGGGAAATGCGGAGAATGCTGTCCACAGTGGTTTCATTTTGTGTATTATTCAATTTGGCTTCCTCGCAAGACCTGGTGAGTGCAAAAATCCTGGTTTTATTACAAGAAGTACAGCACTATACATCTTGAATTCCAATAACATCTCTTTTTTTGTATTTCAGACATTTCTTCCTCCGCCTACTGGAAAAGAAGTTACGAGTGCGATTCATTCCTGCGGTGCTATGCAGTACAATACCATCTTTTTTTTTATTTATTTACGTCAAAAACAGTTAAAAACTGCGTGTGACGAGCTATGGGGAGTCATTTTTTGTTATCTCTTAATATTGCTGGGTAGTAATTTTGAAGTGAAGTGTCCTAGTGTGGTGTGGTGTTCATTGTCTGTTCAGATTTATCATGGTCTGATCAGGACTGCTTTTTTTTGCTGTTTGATGATAGAACTAGTTAATTATCACTCTGTGAAGTGCATTTTTTCACCAGATACTTGAATGGGAATACTAGCTTTTACTGCTTCTTCAGTGTGATTTAAGTGTGTGTAGTTGAAGGTTAGAATTGTTTTCATGAGTGATTTACAGTGTTTTAATATCACTATAAAGAATATAGTAAGAATTGAAACAATTCATGTCAAAAAGAAGGAAATGATTAAGCGTGTGTATTAGCTTATGGATGTAAATGGACAGGCCATGAATTCTGAATTTCAGAGAGCCTCTTGTTTACTTTCATTGTTTTTAATGAAGCTTGCAATAAACTAAATTTTCATATGCGTATAAATAGTATTCCTGAAAGGAAGTTTTGAAGTGTACTTTTCTTGCATTCTAGTTGTACAAATATTTCTGCACCATTATATCACATGCACAAGAGAAGTGAAATCTCAAAATATTAATTTTAGAATTATGAAGAAATATGTTTAGAACATTGTTAACATTTCTAACAAGTGTCATGCAATTGTACAAAGCTGTTCATAGTCAATGCCAGTGGAGAAAAATATTTTCTTTGGATTAAAAATTAACGACACCATATGTGAATGTTCTCCAGTTGGCACAGTTACAAAAATAATAGGGAGTAAAATGACTTAAGCACAAGTTAGCCAATGTTTGTGAAATTAATAGAAATCATTTGTACTTTGTTAATCACCAATAATGTTTCAATTCAGTTTCGCATCAGTCAAAAATCATTCATATGACAGAACAGACAATACATGTAAGTACTTTCTTAATTGAAAATTTATTCAAAATGTCTTACTAGCTGAGCTTTCGGACAATAAATATATTGCATGTAATAACTGAATGTAAGTGAAAACTACTAAGTCCAAAAATCATCCAACTTGGATATAAGTTTCACTTTTATACAGATGATATGTACTAGTGGTGGTATATTGGGGATGGTTTTGTGTTACATATTCTGATTTTGATATTTACATAATGTTGGTGTCCAAGAAAATTATATGAAATATGTAAAACATAAGAATCTTTAAAAAAAATTGCAATTTAAAGAATATCTGTTTCTTTATAAATGGTGCTGTTCATTTTTAATCCAAAGAGAAAATATTTTTCTCCACTGGTATTGACTATGAACAGCTCTTTGTACAATTGCGCAACACTTATTGGAAATGTATATAATGTTCTAAACATATTTCTTCACAATTCTAAAATTAAAATTTTTGAGATTTCACTTTTCTTGTGCATGTGATAAAATGGTGTGGAAATGTGTGGCCAATCTTCTGATATGAATAGTTTTTCTGATATGGTTTTTTAAGTTGAACATGAGTTTTACATTGGTCAGTCAAGTTCATCAGTTCTTCTAAATAATGAGATTTTATTTAGTATATTCAAATATTGAAGTGTATGCATTTTTAATCAAGAAATCTTAGAACATCAATTAATTCCAGAGCTATGACTGACACTTATTCAAGCTTCTTATTATGTTTTAATTTCTGCTTAATTATCTTGATTAAATAGTAAACATATTGAAAGTCGGTAATGTATATAGAAATGGATGTATTGTGTCTCTTAATGTGGTAGTGGATGGATGGTTTTTGTAGACTTTTTGTGCAGATGCAAGTTTCTTCTTCATTTACAAAACTTTTCAATAATATTCATTGCTATTATAATACGTTATTTGCAGTTTTAATAAAGCTAAAATTTTAGCAGTGTTTAAAACAGGGATGTTATTTTCATTATACAATATTAAAGGAATAATGGCTACTTGTATTTTGACAATTTTCTAAATGCATGATTTCAATATTCAGTCGACAGCAAAGTGAATAATCTGAACGTATTATTGCTTGTATTGATTTTGGAAAAATTAAGCTGTTTATATTGTGAATGACCATGTTTATTTACATAATTTAGAAATAAATATTGTGTATATGAAATACCTTTTTATTTTACCCGTATCAGTTCCTTTATCCGACTCAGAATCCCAAATGTTAATAGTTATTGGCTTCTAAATTGCTTTGTGTGTTTTACATAAAATAAATTATATTCATATAATTTTTCACAATTTTGAAAAAATCCTTAGTGATGTAATTTTAAATGCCCCGGTCAACATCTTCACGCCATCTCTATTGGTAGATCGCCCTTCAACGCTATTGGCTGCTGAAGGCTGGGTCCAAGATGGATGCTTCCCCCTCCATGAAAATAAGAACCGTTAAGATCGTTGGAAATAGCATTGAGTGCCGTCTCTGATATATACTCTCTGGCCCTAGCTGTGATAAGTTATAAGCACCTGACTGGACTCATGCTGTTTTGTATACCTCCCTCCCTCCCTCCCTTTTAAGAGAATTCTGAGAGAAATAAAAAAATAAAAGGAACTTTGCCACCATAAACAGCTGATCAATTAATCATAGTATTTAATTAAGTAATAATTATAATTTAATATTAATTTAAAAAGTAAAAATATGCAAAATTTGACTGTAATATATTTAACATAAACAAAATAAGAAATTGTATCACTAAACCCCAGTAAAATGAAAGGAAGCACTAATAATCAGTGAAATTTTGAGGTTAGAAGGGACATATGAATTACCTACGACCAAAGACAGCCCTTCATTAGGGAGTGGGGTAAGGCAAGTTCAGAGCAGTCTTGGGTATTCTCATCCCACACTGGCACCAAACAAGTTAAAATTCAGTTCTTATTTATAATACAACACAAATTTGAAACTCACCTGTGACATTCCTTGAGTAAGAGGGACCGCTTGACTGTAGGGTTGAGTAGCATCCTGACTACTTTGTCCTTGGCTGAGACCACTTTTCATGGTGTTCCTTGTATTCTTAACTTTACTTCGAGTTGCAGCTCTATTACGTTGGTTTTGTCGAGCTGTGTATAAAAATTACAAATATTGAATATGTGCTAATCTCAGTACTCTCTTCTCTCTCTCTTTTTTTTATTTATTATTATATTAGGAAGGAGAAAAAGAAAATAATATATTCCTGTTTAGACATAACATCCTTTTTCATTAGATTTGATATACAGTAATCCCTCAATATTCGCGGATTTGCTATTCGTGAGTTCCAAACATTCGCGATTAGAGAAATGCTCCCGGTTTTAACATTCACGAGTGGGTGTTTTGGTCGTACATTTTCTTTGAAAGCAAGCCCATTTCATTTCCTTTATCAGCATCCTTTCCAGCATCGTCTGGGAAACCAACTCGGCAGACCATGGAACTCGCAGAATAACTTTCTTCAAAAATTACACAGATGAAACGTCAATTCACATTTATAGAATTACACAACTGTAAAATAATTCAATTCAGTTGTGCCAAATTGGAGGTAAGGATTTTGGCCAAATGAACAGAGAAGCCATTCAGGATCTGTGCAACTCTCATTATTATGAGCTCATTGTAGAGGAGCTTCGGGAAATCATCAGTGAAGAA
This sequence comes from Acheta domesticus, assembly GCA_031308135.1. Classification (NCBI taxonomy): domain Eukaryota; kingdom Metazoa; phylum Arthropoda; class Insecta; order Orthoptera; family Gryllidae; genus Acheta; species Acheta domesticus. The sequence continues at coordinate 90,599,790 of JAHLJT010009436.1, read as the reverse complement.
AACCTCATCGACGGTAATGATAAAGTAATGGAAGCGAAACTGCGTCCTGGAGCAACTTCAATGTCAAAACTGTTGATGGCATTCTAAAATCAACAAGCCCTGGTGGAACAGACATTCAAATGTGATCCAAACATGGAAATAACTTTGAAATATAAGAAAGAATAGAAGGAGGAACTCTTTCATATTTGGATATTAGAACAGTGAGAAAAGTGATGAAACAAAAAAATTAGCAAATCCTATATCCAATCATTTTCAACTTCCAAATAAGTTTCAAACATTATTTTATTTCTTCATTTTGGAATGTTAATTGTGAATTCTGCTTGTAGTAGTGCTTAATCAGTTGTACTGTAATTGATTGTCAGATTTTTTCTTTATTTTTAAACAGTTTTTCGATATCCAAGAACCTAACCCACCTTTCTTCATTAAAAGATAAGACTTAACATTCGCAAGGTTTTTTGGGAACCTAACTCTCGCGAATGTTGAGGGATTACTGTACAGTGAAACTTCTATACAACATTCCTCCATACAATGATTTCCTCTATGTTCCGTCAATTTTTTCCAGTACTGCCCAAAAGCCCAAATACAGTCTTCTTCTTTATAGTGTTTTCCTCTATACAATTCATGGTCCCTTAAAAAAAATTATATAGAGGTTTCACTGTTTTACTGTATTGTGCTCTATTCTTTCAAAAAGTCTAAAGAAAAAAGTATGCTGGTCCTGGTATTTACTGTTCTTACCAGCTGTAGATCACAAACACATTACAACTACAACAACAAATGAGGCTATAAAAAAGGATGTTGTTATTAATGTAAAGTTGAAATGTTAATTTATAAAATACATTTGTAATGTAAATATTAAAAAAGTTGTTCCAAAAAAAATGACCATGTGCAGTTATAGAGAATTCAAAAATTCTGAACAGAAAGCCCTCTTTTGGTGTATTGGACTCTAACAATACAGAAAATTTAAATAATAAAATTGAAGCCTTTTCTGAAAAAAATCTCATTTAGATTTTATGAAAATTGTCCATGTTCATTGAAAAGTAGGCAAAAATGTACTAATATTTTTTTAAAGAGAATACATGAAATCATTTAGATGTCATATTAAGGAATAGATTGTTGTAGGGGTTTGTGTAAAAAATAGTCATTTATGTCCTACAGTGGCTCAAGCAAGAGCACAAAAATTGAGCAATTTTATTTACGTTTCCCCCCCCAAAATGATTTGGGTCAAAGAAAAAAAAAGTATTTGGAAATTTGAATTAGACACGTGTTCAACTTTAGACTACAGATTACGAAATTACTTGGCAAGTAAAAATGAGTGCGCCTGTGCCATAGACAAAAGTTTATTTTGCTCGCTTACTTAGAAAAAAATTCTGTCTATATGATAAATTTAAAATAATATTGTCTAGAAAATCCTTTTATCAAAGGATATTGTTACAGAATAAATCAGCATACATTGATCACATATGTATGTAGGTATGGGAATGTTCCCAGGTTTCCTCCAAAACTTGTACCATTATATTCATGACTAATGGTTTATTACAAACATTAAAAAAAACAACAATACAGTACCCTGCAAAGCTTGCTGGTGTTGATTGTAGAACCTTGGTGGTACATGTGCCATATTCATAAACATTCCAACAGGTACAGGCATGTTAGCAAGAGCAGCTTGAGCTCTTTCAGGAGATATATAAGAGGCAGGATCATGAGTTCTACTATACAAATCCATAGCAACACTGTTAGCTGAAATAATTTACAAAAATATTAAGTTTTCATTTATATTAACTGGAAAGACAGAAGTAATACGATCAATAAATATAAAGATATACGTTTTAAGCAAGGGAAGAATTAAAGAGTGAAGACTGGACAGAAAAAGGTAAAGAACTGTGAAAAAGGGAAAAAGTGAATTTGAAAGAGAATAACAAAAGTGCTGACAGGATGCACTAGAAAAATTGTAATAATTTTGAGAGAAATCATAAATTATTCAATGGTGCAATACATACATGGTCTTGGGAAGAATGGACTTGGATTATGAGTTCCATTCATATGACTGGTTCGATCGTAGACACTTCCAGGAACAAGAGCTTCCCTTGCATCATACACAGATGTGGACATGAAATGAGTACCAGGATTTGCTGTATTTACTAACTTCTTGGGCTTAGCAAACTGAATCATAGATTCTTTCAAATTATTTAATGGTCCTTCAACTAATACTTTTTGTTCTTTGTAGAAGTTGAGCAAATGATTCCACAGTGGTTGCTGCAAGAATGAAACAAAAAGATATATACACATTCCTTGACAGAATATATAAAAATTCATATTATAACCACATACCTTGGATAAAACTTTTGGATTGCCAACAATAATAATGCCATATTTAGCCCTGGTCAGGGCCACATTCAAACGCCGAGGATCATTCAAGAAACCAATACCTTGATGTTCATTTGATCGAACACAAGACATAATAATCAGGTCTTTCTCTCGACCTTGAAACGCATCAACACTAGCAACTTCAATTTCTTGATACAGTTTAGCATGCAGTGATCCTTGGTACTGCATATACTGAACCTGAAAGAGACATAACATAAACTGGTATAACAATGTATTAGGGGGTAAAAATGCGATGTAAGTAAAAATGTAGGTAAAAATGCAATGTATTAGGGGGTAAGAATGCATAAAAATGTATTAGGGGGTAAAATAAACTTACATACCATGAGAGTTTGACAAGAAGAACAAATTAATATAACAGCATAAATTACTTACAAGATATGCTCTCTGGCCTTCATATGGAGTAATAACACCTATCTGTTCTGGTTTCACACCACATCTCAAAAATCTGGTAGTTATTTTTTCAACATTTGCAGCTTCAGTTCGGTTCAAATATGAAGTTCCTGATCCTGCAATTTCCTCTTGTCCTTGAGTGACATAGAAGAACATTGGTTTGTCAGGTTGAGGCCATGGAAATTCAATCTTTGTCAACTTTCGTTCATCTGAAACAACAAATTGATATAACATTTCATTCTTCTTGAACAACAATTTTATTCCAATAATACAGAACACTTGTTTGGTTACTGAAAGCAATAATGTTTCAAGAAAAACTTATCCCAGCTTATGCAGCTTACCTTCAAAAATTTCAATAAATAAAGTAAAGAAACAGTGTGTAGTGAGATTTCATAATATTGGTAAGTGCTGGTTGATAGGTTCTGAAAAGGACTATTGTGATATAGCAAAGAAACAATTCTCTTTAACTTGTTTCATGTTTCTTGGGTAACTTCATGAGAAACCAATTACTCTTCTATTTCTTTTTAATGAATACAAAGGAATAGGAACAAATGAAGAACATAGCATAATGTTAACCAAATGTATCCAATCTTTCGGCACAAGAGGAAATGCCATAATTTACCATTCATAAGAATACTCTCCAAAACATATGTAAGGTACTAAAATGTTTACAATGCCAATTGAAAAGTTATTTTGAAGCAGAGTAAATATTCAACACTGCACATAATCAGTTCCCAGGTAGGAATTTGACAATTTACCGTATCTTGCCATATCATACCTGCACAAACGCCATTTTGAAGGGACCCTTCATAGAAGAAATTGGAAGGGAAACGAGATAGTTCAGGATGCATTCGATACTGCACTTCCAGCCTAAAAGGTCTGATTCCCAGTACTACAAGACGTTCAAATAGAGACTGAGATAAACCTGCCCTTGCAGCCTTTTTGCACATCACAACAGGACCAAGCTGGCAATGATCCCCAACCAGAATAAGCTAAAGAGAAATGAAAACATGAGAAACATTCTGGCATAACTGTACCACATTTAATTCAACAGAACTTAAAACTACTTACCTGCTTAGCACCTAATACAACAGGAACCATGCATTCAGGTTCAGTTGCTTGCATACTCTCATCAATGAGAATGGAATGGAACTTCAATCTTTGAAGTCTTGGGTCCCCTGCACCAACACAGGTGCAGCAGATCACATCTGCTGCTTCTAGGAGCTCCTTCTCCGCAGCCTTTTTTAGCATCCTGTATCTTTTCTCATCTACAGATGACAATTCACCTGTTTCATCCTTAAGTTGTTGGAGCTTCTGAAGCTCAGTATTGCTTTAAACAAAAAATAATAATTCATCCCCAAAAAGGCAGAGATTATAAAATTCAAACCAAGAAAATTTAAGAATATCACACATTAATAAATTGCACAATAATACAGTACAACCCTACTTTTACATTCTAGAAATCTATGTTTTCCCAGTTCACCGATTTTCCCTGATCTCTTGTTCATAATATTAAATTATCCCCACTACAATTTTGAAATTAAATTTTTCCTGCCATTTCCACTTTCTGAAGCAATCTTGGATATGAGAACACCATTTATTCACCTTATTTTTGCTTTCTCTCGTGAGTGTTCTCTCTCTCTAAAATGAGATTTATCTCATCAACTACAAAATCTGGTCTAGATTGGAGTTCATTCACTCTAGCAAAGTTCTACTGTAGTGTATTCCTCAAAATACTGCCAGAATGAGTATCAAAACCAAGTAGAGTAATGTGTTGGGTATCGTAGTTTTGTGCTGTTTTAAGAAAATTATAATTTGAATAGTTTTAATTTTCGCCTGTAATGGATTTAAAAATAAAGAGAATGAGTCTTCCTATAAAAAAAATCCAAGATTCTAGAGGAAGTTGAAGTCCATAAAGGAACATGTGTTGTTAACTAAAAAGTTGAGGATATTGGAATCCACTCTTAACACGAAGGAAACAATAATTAAAAGTGTAAACAAAAGTGGACATTTTTGCAAGAACATGAAGTATGCCAGCTATTCGAAATATATAGAGTTGGAGGAGAAACTGATTCCAGATGGCACATGCTTCAAACATCCCCATGAGTGGCATGTTGTTATGTGAAAAAGTCCTGACGGTGGAGCATAAGCTTCCCGTAGAGAATTCTTCGCATCTAATATCCGGGTTGATCAATTCAAAAAGCATTACAATATTGTTTATAAGGTTGCTTGTGGAGAAGGAAATGCTGTGCTAGAAGAAAGTGTTCAGGAATGGCAAAAGGGGAAACTGATGGATCTCGTGAAGGAGTATTCACTTAAGGACATCTTCAACATAGATGAAAATGGTCTATTTTTTTTTCTTGTGAACAAAGCTTTAACTTTTGAAAGTGAGAATTGCCATGGAGGCAGAAACAGTAAACTCAGACTTACTGTAATGGGAGCAAATGCCATCTAAAAAGCTGCCTGTTCTAAAAAGCTTTGCCCATTTGTTATAGGAAAGCCCAAGAAACCTCAATGCTTGAAGAATGTGAAAACATTGCCCATGAAATACAAGGTCAATAAAAAGCTTGAATGACTTGTGACCTTTTTGAAAGACAAATGTATTCTCTTGATGCAAAAATGAGAACACAGATCAGAAGAATTCTTTTATTTGTTGGTAATAAGGGCTCTGCTCATCCAAAGCAAATGAACTTGAGAAATATTAGAATTGAATTCATCATCGACAGCAAGGACTAGACCGTTTGATCTCTTCTATCTTATTGCTCATGCCATCTCTTTAAGAGTCTTCCTACAATTCTTTTTCCTTTCGGTGCATATTGAAGGATTACTTTACTTAGCCTTTGTTGAGGCATTCTCAGGAAATGATCTTTCCATTTTTTTCGATATTTCTTTATAATTTCAACAACTGGCTCAATATTTAATTCTTCTCTGATATCTACACTTTTTTTGTGGTCTAATAGTGAATATCCTGCCACAAAACGAAGAAATCTCATTTCTGCAGATTCAATTCTTCGCAGCAGATCTGATGTTAATGTCCAGCTCTCGCTTCCATAAAGCTGTAATGGCAAGGCAATAACTTTGTAAAATCTAAGCAGAGCTTCTTTTTGCACATTATGCTTTAGAGTTCGTTGTAATGTTCCACAGAAGTATGCGAAGTTATTCAGTTTTATTTCCACCTCTCTTGATTTAATGTAATTAAAATGATATCCGAGATATTTAAATTCACTAATTTGTTCAATTATTTGGCCATCTATAACTATCTTTGCTCTTAAAGGTTCACGTCCCTTAAATGCTACCACTTTTGTTTAATTGGAGAGATTTTCATTCCATTAGCAATCTGACTTAACTTGTGAACTGCTATTTGAGTTTCATGTTCAGATTTTCCTATGATAAGCTGGTCGTCAGCAAAAAGTAATGTTGAGATCTCGACATTTTTAATCTTAAAAACCTCACTTAAAGTCATCAACCATTTGCTAATGATCACGTCCACATATATATTAAAATGCGTTGGCAAGAGCAGGCATCCCTGTCTAACTCCCTGGTTTATACAAGCTGATTCTGTTCCATTTCTTAGCATTCGGATCTTGATTATTTCTTATCAAGAAATGTTTCTGGGAGAAAACAACAGTGAAAGAAGCGGTAGTAATTTTGATGATTATGGTAACGATGGTGATCTACAAGTGTACCTACTTGTGCAGAAGTAGTTTGTGCAATAAACACAAAAAAATATATTTCTGCAGCAGAGGGTGACTTTAACAATTTTTATAATGTATAAGAACTTGGAATGCAGTTGACAGACAAGACATCAAAGACAAGACAGTCATAAATATTAGAAGTTTTCAAAAAATACTAGGATTCTTGTATTTTAAAGTGGAAAAGAAGTACAAAAAACATATACTGATTGTTAATACTAATAATAAAAGTTATTTGTAAAATATCAGTATTTAATTACATGTGCAAAAGAATTTTCTCTCCTTTCATACTTTTCTGCAATTTACACCATTTTTTTCTTAGTCCCTAGTAAAAGAGGGGTTCTACTATATTAACAGAACTAATTTTCACTTACCTGTCCATGTTACGGATTTGGTTGTGAAGAGCAAGGAATGATACCGGTGAATCTATAGCTTCTCTTGATTTTGCACACAAACGTACAACCTTTAATCCTGTTCGGTGAATTTTTTCCGTTAATTGGTCCACAGCAATGTTTGAGGGGGCACATACAAGAACAGAACCTCCACTCTGTTTTACAAGATGGTAAACAATAGTGGCAGAGGTGACAGTTTTGCCAGTCCCAGGAGGTCCTTGAATTAATGACAATGGACGCTGGACAGCATGTTTCACAGCATATACCTATATCAATAAAATCACAAAAATTATGTTAAAATCAAAACATGATTTTAAGAATATATTTAATGAATAAAATACATTACTCCACTTTATTTATCTATTATCATGACTTACCTGTGATCTATTTAAATCAGGTAGATGTGGAGCAGAAAAGTGCTTCGGAAGGTGACATCTAAAGAGAACTTCTTCCACTTCATGTCCCAGAAGGCGATGATAAATATAACCAGACACAGATGAGTCATCAACAGCAAATTTCCGCAAGGCCAATTGCATCCTGCATAAATGGAACATGTTAAATAAAAATACTTACAGAAAATATAAACATAATTTGTTCTTTAACTTACCTGTCAAAAGATGTTGATTTCCATATGAAATCAACCACAAAATGAGACACACATTCAGTTGGAGCTCCACTGTTGTTTTTTAATTCAATTCCAACTTCTTCGCCAAAATTGTCAGGGATCTTAATCACATGACCCACACCAGACCAAGGCTTGTGTATTTCTCCCAAATAACGAAGACGAAGCTCATCACCATGCATAAGTTTCATGTCTAAAAAATAAACTCATTCACATTTTTCCAAACAGACATTAACAAACCAGTCAACCTACAGAAGAAGTTTAAAATTTTTGCTTCTAAGAAACACATTTCACATGAGAGAGTGAAGATATAGAAAAGAAACTTCCAACATCATGAGCCCATCTGTAAGAATATACAGAAACAATCATTTAACGAAGGAGTTTAGATTGCTCAAAATAATTAGAGAATATAAATCTAGCGAAAAGAGAGATGTTGAACAACCTACAAAATAGTGGGAAGAACTTCACAATAAGTCACAACTGTCATTATCTAATATGATTTGCAGGAATGCAGCATGCAAGTGCAAATTCTAATAATAAACTGAGACTAATGATCTATGAAAAACAACAGCAGACTTCTGCAATGCAGTAGCAGCTGACAGTATTTTGACAATCAAGTAGAGAAGATATATTAAATTGGATTCTTAATTTTCATAGACTTAAAAAAAACTGTGGGGGTGAGGTGTTTTACAATGCAATGAAATGGAATGGAATGAAGAAGTACATCAGGGTGTTGACAGAATGGTCACACTGTGATGAGTGGCAAGATAAGTCTGTACCACATGCAATGTTCTTACTACAAACAAGTTCACATAGGGTACACCAGAACCTTCCCCCCACACACACACACACATACACAGATGCACTAATGAACTGCGTAAGACCATAGTGTCAAAAGAAACATCAACCTACCTAAGTCTTCTCTGAAAGTTTGGAAAATATGCCACCCTCTAGTCTCCATAATGTAAAAAATGAAGTTCATAAAAAAGTTGAAATGCTTTATGAATGACATTCATAATGATAGATGTCTTACTGGGTGTCCGTTATGACAAGTTTGAATCAGAAGAAATGAAACTATGAAGTTAGGTTTTTGTATATAAAGGTTGTAGTACATCCTGACAAAACCAACAGATCAACATATAGATGGGAAATAGTTCCCATAGATTGAGAAACATCGATCCAATCTTTTGGACCTGGAGTGTAAAAATGTCCTATTTCAGATAATTGTATGATAGGGAAAATCTGGCAGACCGAGTGAAAGCTAAGGTGACTGGTGTAGAGTCTGATTATTTTTATATGTAATTTTTATGGGTGTAATATAAATTCACTTTAAAAAAATATTTGTAGTACATTCAATTCAAAACTCTTATGTTATCAGCAGAATCTGAATGTAGTTTAGAAAAAAGTTACTCCATCTTGCCATATACATTTATTTAAATAAACATCTATTCATTTGTTGTTGTATTGTTTAGAAGCAGGTGAGAAAGTCTAGTACTAAAAATAGACATTTATTAGATGTAAATGCTTTTAAACATCTATAGTTACAAAAAGTAGATTAACCTTTTAAAAGCAGGATTCATCAGAAAATTGCTTTTTGTAGTTTTTTCAGTTACGAGAAATTTCACCTTCTAATTTTTCAGTTATCAGAAATCAACTAACAATTTGTTTTAAAAAAAATTAGTTTGATTTTGGAAATGGAAAATGAACCATAAATAAATTTGAAAATTTAATAAAACCTAATGTGAACCATGAACAATAAATTGTATTTTTTTCATCACGTATTCAAGGCAGTAAACAAATACAAAATAACTTACACATGCGTTGCACAAGCAGAAATGAATACTCTTCAGTACAAGTAAAACTAATGAACTGAAAAATCAGGTTGTAAGAGCGGTAAGTAGGCTAAAAGAACAATATACTACAGTAATTAGGCATGATAAAATGGAAAGGTGCCATTGATTCAAGGAGCAACAGTTTCTGAGAAAACTGTGCAACTTCCATTTGCAAGAAGTGGCCAATATTCCTTATTGGGAATGACTAGAAACTGCCAAATTGTTGCAGTTTACAAATCATTTTTACTTTCTTGTAAATGTACATAATACATAAGATTTTTTCCAAAACGGATATTCTTCAGTTGTTCTGACCCAACTCAAAGCTTTGCAATTTTAAAAAATATTCATTAAATTTTTGGGGGTACTTTACATGACATCCCTGGGACATTTTCAAAATTTTCACAAAAATGGCTACAAATTTTATCTTTTAATTTCTGGTAAGAATAGAGTAAAAAACACTTCTATAGGTCCTGTTATTTCTATCCTTCTATTTTCACTGTGGGTGACACATATTGAAAATATGCCACAAGACAGACTTCCAGTGCAAGCTCTAAATCATAAGATGCAAGGAAAAAGAAACATTGGAAGGCCAAGAACGAGATGGAAAGAGGCTGGAACAGGCAATATGCCTAATCCATAAAGGAAGATGATGATGATGATGATATTTTCACTGTTAACTCTGAATTTTCGATAATTACAAAAGTTTGAATATTTTTTTGGCATCTTCCTACAACTACAAAATTGAAGTTCCTTCATTAAGGTCACGCAAATTTTTTTTGATTTTAGTAGATTTTGTGCAATATTACATGCAATTAAAAAAAAATAACAATAACATAATGTTCTCGAAAATGGCTCCACATATTTTCTTTAAATGTTTGGTATGCCATTTTGCTCTATTCTTTGAGTAGATGTGTTTTAAATTATAAGTTATACAGTTTTCACAAAAACTCAAAACTTTTCTGTGCAAACGAGCTCAAAATTCTGCATCTTCAGAAACTCCCAAATGCCATTTTCTCTAAAGTAGCTCCAAGTTTTTTCTTCAAACTCTTCATACGGATCGTGCTTATTGCACCATTTAAGATGTCATAAAATTAATTTTGCTGTACTCTTTTTTTTTTTTCCAAAAATTATGCAAATGTCATTTTTTTTAAATATCTCTCATACTGTTAATATGCACATTTCCAGCAATTTGTAAACACTATTGCATTTGTGAGTTAAAGTGCTTCAAATTACTTCTAACGAAATTTTTCAAAAACTCAAAAATTGTCAATGGGACACAGTTTGAAATTTCGCATTTACAGTAACCATTTTCTTAAAAATTATTCCAAATTTTTCAATGGAAATTGTAATTTAGGTTGAGGTTTTACTCTTCTTTATTATTCTCAAAGTAATATTTAGGTTCTACTATTAGAAACCAAAAAAGTGAGAAGATTTTAAAAAAATGTACTTTGGGCAGCAATAAATGGCATATGGCAAAAGTATGTGGCAAGTCCGAATAGCTAGCCAATACCAAAGAAAATAGAAAACTAATACGAGAAAGTCTATGTCATTCTGTTTCACCATGTGTTTTTCTTTGGTGGTTGTATTATTTCTATCTACTAAATGACTAAAAAATTGAAACATCAAGTAAGTGATAAATGCATTGTAAACATGAAGAAAACAATTACGGTAAAGCCTCCTTGAAACTTCAAACATTTAAAGAATTAATTCCGAAGAAAAGGCAATTAAAATATGCATAAATATTCATGTAAAAATTAATTTTCACTCTAATTTAAGAGAAAATAGCACAAATTATTTGAATATTAGAAAACTATATTTTTAATAATTTATATGAAGTATGTTCCCAATTAGGATCGTTGGTCTTTAAAAAAGTAAGTAGCCTATGGTTCAAAATCTAAGTAAGTTTAAAGAAATTAATTTATCTCTAAAAACCTGTTAGGAAATTACCTTGTTTCAATTCTGTACAGGTCTCATTATTTTTATCATTTATGTCTGCTAGTTTATGATTCATGACCATTTCCCCACTAAATCCACCTCCCTAACTATCTCTGCCCTCCCTATTTGAAAACATGAATCAATGAATTACGTCATCAATCAATGCCACAAACCAGCTTCATCAGGCTTAGCTACCCCACATCATTTTGACTGAAAACTGAAGCCAAGTGGCAATGTTTTTCTAGAAAGCATGGAAGCAATGTGATGAGTCACCATTACATCACCTCATGTACAGATAACCCCCAAGAAAAGTGATATAATGCAATGCACACATTCAGCAGTGGCCTCTAAAAGCACTGTTAAATGCTAATAGAGGCAGTTTACAAAGGAGACCAGCAGAGCTCTCAGAGTAAGCAGTACTGACAAGGTAACACCAAAGTACAAAGAAGCAGCCACCCTTCAAAGATGTCACTAACCTGGAGCGAGCCCAGCCGCTGAAGGAAGAATATCTCGTCAATGGTGTGATGTGGTAAGAGGCTGCTGTCAGTATGAAGCTCGCACCCAGGTTCCCTTCAATCTCTCTCTACATACATCTCTCCCCCTGTCCACCATCTTTCTCTCTCACATCCCTCTTTCAGGCCACTTTATAATGATGCAGAATAAAGAGACACAGTCATGTGGAGAATTCTTAGATATATTTTACTGAACAGGCTCCTCCTCCCCTCATTACACAACTTCTCATTCACCAGTGCTCCACAGTGACCTGCCTCCCTTGAAAGTTCACTGGAATCCCCAGCTTCCAAGGGGGCTCATCACATCAAGTATAAAAATATATATAAAAATATATTTATTGTATATAAGCTTTAAACAGTAAAAAAGTGTATGTGATGTATGACAGGAACTATTATATAGCCCATATGTATTTCTAGCTAACAATACTGATTAGTAGCCTTTCCACTAATACAGTAATTTATTTATTTACTGATTTAGTAATGTACTTGGCTTCTCGAGGAATTTCTGCAGACCATTCCCTTCTCGAATTTTTAATTGGTAATAATTAATCTATTTTAATTTTTTGTGAAAAATTTATTGAAGAAAGCACAAAATTAATCATTTTGAAATTTAATTGAACTGATGTGTTTTTTGCTAAACCTTCCCAGAAATTGCAATTTTGTCTTGTAAAGAAAAAAACTGTGGCAACTTTTAGACCTCAAATCATACTTTACACAATGATGACAAAATATATTAATCACACGCAAAGGCAGTTGACATTCGTCAATTATGATTTTCAGGTCAACTGCCTAGTTTATGCCTGCCTTATTGTTTCATTACATAGAAACAGCAGCCGCCCATAGATTGCAATTTAGTTTGCCTATGGTTACTCTGCCCCTGAATGCTGATGGAAATCGCAGTTTCTTTCATATTCATATTTGCATAGATTGCACGGATCCAATACGCAAATAAATTTTTATTCTCTTTTAAACACTGATGATAATAAGTCAGGTTTTTATATAATTGTTTGGCAATAAAACATTAAGAATAACATCCTAACAGTTTCACTTTTCAAATTGTAATCATTTATATAACACATTACTCATGAAACCATCCCTACCCATATAGTACTGAGAACACACTGCTTACACTGCAACTACATTACAGTACTACACTACTTACATTACATCCACAAACTTGCAGCTTCATGCACTTCCCTTCGTACAAAACTTAATACAAAACCGGAAACCAAAGAAAGCAAAATGTGTGGAATATCAACACATGAAACTTATCCATATTATTGCATATTTTCATATTAGATTCTTGTAATTTCTACATCGCAAGTACCAAATGACAAATCGATACTCAGATTATCTCATTTTTATGAAAAACTTTGATACATGTTCAGAGTCACTAGACAAATGCCTATCATCTGTTAAAATCTCGAAAATCTACGTTCTCATATCATGACACAAACAAAAGTCTACAACTGCCAAAAAGAACAAGGGGGTAAAGGTCCTTGAAAATTATTTTATGCGCTCATGTAAAATTGAAATCTGATTGGTATTACAAAATTAGTACTCCACAAGCCCTTAAAAAATGAAAATGATCATTAACGGAAATGCTGAAAAGAATGAGAGGGAAGCAATGTAAACATCCTTATTCAGGTACTTTGACTACAGAGAGATCACATGGAAGAATTTGACATTTCATATACAATTTTGTCGCAGCATTGTTATACCCAAGTAATTTTAAAAACGTTCCTTTTCCTAAATTCTACAAATTCCATTGCTTGTCCAGTCATCTATATATCCAGGTTATCTATACAGTCATAGAATATTATTTTTCTCACGAACATCCTAGAGTCCCTGAGCTCCAACGAACATCCAATGCAATAACTAACATCTGACAGATATCACCCAGGGGTCCTTTCTATTACCGTCATTCCAGGTAACAGAGTTGAAGAAGACAAGAAAAACTTTCAGGAGAATAAACCCAGTCAGGTGGGAATGAGTGATGTTATACAGATGATTATATTCCTCTTTCACTATGCAACAACGGTTGATATTGAAAATATAACAATTACTTGCAAATTGAAGAAGTACAAGAAGCGTAAGATGATGAGCAAGAAATCTGCTCCAAACACTTGGACTACGTAACATTCTACGAACATGAAAGGTCCAAGGAAATCATAAGCTAACCATATTTACTGTTTGTATAGACTTAAACAATTTTTACTGTCTGAAATTTCATTTTAAAATATTATTTCTTTTTACATTAAATAAAGAAAAATAAATGATTTTGCATATCTACAATAACGGAGAGACTAATTTCCTGAATTTGTATCAATAAATTTAAATAAACAGTTGATAAATGATAAAGAAGATTTAGCTTTTGTTTCTATACCAACTAGCATTTCATAATGCCAAATCATCACTATGCAACGAAACTTTGGTTGGTCTTTCTTCACTTTTCTTCCCACATGAGAAGTTACTTTTACATGCAAGGCACTACCTCTCTTGTTAGTGCACGACAGTTCTGAACTCAGCAGCCATTTCAACAAGAAAAGAAAATATTTGCTTTCTACACATGGCAAAACAGGAGCATTTATTTGAAAAACATCTCAACGTCATAGCATTCAGAAGTATCTGTTATTGATGGTTATTTCGTTGGCATGTTTTATAATATTATTAAATCATGCTTTAAGATAACAAATAAAAACATTTACAGCAATTCACCAACTGTATTAACTATGAAAGCAATTCAAACTTACAAAGTACAATGAAAAAAAAATCTCATTCAAATGTTATTCTCTGTTAACTTAATGCACTGAAACTATGAATAGTTAGCATTCACATTTCACACACTTCTGAAGGGCAAATGCATATTTAAATTAAAAGCATTTTGGTTTTAGAATTAGCAAGTGGAAAACCCAGAATATCACTCTTTAAATCAAATATACTCTCGAGGTTTCTAGATTTGCTACAAACAAACTTATTTCCTACATTGGAAATGTTTATAAAGCTATCTTATTTCAATATTGTCAATATTTAGTTTCTTGTCTCAATTTTGATTTCTCCATAACTCAGAATTTAAAAAAATGATATTTCTTTGCAAACACCACAGTAGGCAACATGAAAGAACATATCTTAATGAATAAAAATTGGAAGTCTGAATAAAAGATTTTAATTCAACATCTGCACTAATCTCCCAAACACAACAGGAACATATGCCAAAAAGTGTATGAAAATGAAGATGAACAAGTCTGTCCTTGTATTTTTATAAAGGAAACAATGTTAAAATTAAATGCATTTCTGTAGTTTCTGACAAAACTAATAAAAATTAAAACCTACCTCCATCAGTTTTCGCCAAAGTGAAGTATGCAATTGTTTTCTTATTTAAACCAACATCCCAACGAACTTCTATATTTTCTTGGGTTTGAGACTCTTTTAATTTCTTATCATAGTCTGCCTCAAGTTTCACCAAAGGTCCAAATATATTCTGATACTGATAACCATCTTCATACCTATCATGTCAAAATAGTTCTCAAAAGTCAATATCTATACATATACAAAATGTTTAGTACCAACATAGTCACAATTACTAACCTAAGTAACACCTGTTGAGGTTCTTCATCAACTCCTGGCTTTTCAAGATCTTGGAATGTAGCATCTACATTATCTTTCCACAATTCCTCAAGTTTGTTTATTTGTTGAGCAGAAATTTGGCGAGCACGCAACTGTTCTTGCTCTAAAGGAATCTTCACAAGCCAAGTTAAAAAGCAGCGATCAGCAATTAGTGGTTTCCATTGCTCTTGATCCCTAGTAAAACATATGATTCAGTTATTTAAGTATTCCACAATATTTCAATTATACTTATGGTCATTCTCTACCATATACACACCAATTCATATCTTTAAGCGAATTTTGAGCAGCACATGGCTGGCGACAAAGCAGCACAACAACAGAATCTGCTTTTGCAGGAATAAATCCCAGAACAAAAACATTTCTCACACCACAGGAATAGCATTCTAATACAGTTTCACCAAGTGGTCCATCTTTATGCAATGTAACTTCCTAAACAAAACAATAATCGACATTAAAACAAAGTAAATAACTACTTAGATAATTTCACCTTATTTCCAAAGTAACACTAACCTTATGTTTTGCTCGAACTAAGTGGTTTATAATATGTGATCCAGAAGTGTTACCACGGCCATTACAGAACCATTTTTTACAGATATTGCACATCACAACACAGCTCGGATCATGAATGCCACAATACTTGCATGCAAATTCAGGTAAGTCCTAAAATATTATCAATAATTTTTAAAATTTCAATTATATAAGAATATGTAATGCAACTCCATTTCAAAAGCTGAAATTTACATACTTTATTATAATATGCTTCATCTTCCTCCTCCTCAAATTGCAATTCGCCCAAAGCCTTTGTAGTGACAGAAATGTCAGTATCCAAGCCGTTTTCAACTACTTCACCATTAACCTACGCAGTAAAACCAATGTCAACAAACCGTGTGTCGATGGAACAATATTTCCACAACACAATATTGGTTTTCAGCATGGCCATATATATAAGCTAATTAATTCACAAACACCTCTCTTGAAATGGAAACAAAACATTGAACCACAGAGTATAATTATTTCCCCAACACTATTTCAACACACATTGCAAGTACACGGCGACATATTAAAGAAAGACGAATCATCTGGTACGGATCTCCCCAATGTAAGTCAGTTAAAGCTAGGTTATGTCACTAAAATACAACGATACAATGCAACGCACACGAGGCCGATGAGTATTACCTGATTTGGGGCAGCCTGACTTTGACCGGCATCCAGCTGTGATGCTTGCGTTTGACTTTGAGATGGTAAAGTAAAATCTGTGAAGTCGAATTCAGAACCTTGCGTATCCGCACCGATTAGTTCTGCTTCCTCGGTATCGAGGAATGTTAGCGTTTGCGAACTGGGTCCATAGGCGTCAACACTCATTTTAATATTAATGTTATTCCACAAATTCCACAAAACACGTTCTACACCAAATTTTCAATTACACAGCAAATCTCAAACAGATTCACTAAACTGTATCCTTAGTTCACAGATTAGGGCGCCATATTCTCGTCGTCTCCTAGACGTATTACGTCAGCAATTGTCATGTTTATCACAATCTGCATCATGATTCCCAACATTGTAATGTTTCCTCAACTTAGTTTACTTTTGAATGTCGAGTACTTTGTCTTAATTGTTACATCAGCATTCTAAAGCGACACTTATTTCGTACTCATAGTGTTCTCTATTAATTGTAATAAATCTTTTTAAGATATATTCGTTCACAATCCATTATTCAAGTGTTGGTGACCCTTCTATGACTTGAGCAAGGCGCCGTTTCGAGAATGCAATGCGCATTTATCCCTAGTGGAAAAAAGATAAACATTAGAGTGGTTAACAGCTTTTGTAATATATAAATGGTATAAATGACACCTTAAAAAATTAGCATTCGTCTTAATCACTAAATTTATTTACTCCTCGAGTGAATTTCTACAGTGAAAAAAAAATGTATTATAACTACAAAATTGTAAGAGTGGATTTAACTTTCATATGGAAGTTAATAAAGTGGTACTAAATAAACTGAGTTAGTTGTTACTCAGTTCAATCTTTCCGTAAGATGTGGGGTGTTGTAAATGTTAAAAAAAGATACAAATCAGAATGTCGGCAATTATGTCACCTCGCAAGTATTCTTTTTCACAAAAGGACATTAGTGGTGCTACAAATGACTTTTTCGTATTAGCTAGTTTTCTAATCTTAGTTTGGGCTAGCTTTTCGGTTTTGCCCCACCCTCTTCCCAGCTGCCATCTTTTGCCTCCCAAATGACATTTTTTCATAATTTCTTAATATTTCGATCCCCTAATGGTAAAACTGAAATTAGACTATAGAAGAATTGCAAATTTTCGTTCAAGTATTTGGAGCCGATTTTGAGAAAATGTCATTTGAGGGTTTCTGAAAATGAACGTTTGATCTTTTACACAGAAAGCTTATGACTTTTCGAGAAACTTCATTAGGAATCGCTTGAAGCACTTCTTAGTAGAATGCAATAATGCATACAAATGCAAAAATGTGTACAAATCGCTAGTCATGTAATATTAACGACGTGAGAGATATTTAAAATAAAAATATAATTTTGGGTAATTTTTGAAAAAACAAAAGAATGCACCAAATTTTAAATCGTTCGTTACAGTAAATTTAGCACTATCCCTACAAAATGTTTTTAGAAAAAAATATAGGCCTAAAGCCGTTTTTGAAAAAAAACTTGTTTTTAATGTGTTTTTTTTTGTATACGTACGGAGTACGGATATACGGAGTATAGGGAAAGTTATGTTACGGAGTATAGAAAAAATCAATATCGAGATTTTAACGGAAATACATGACTTGGGGACCCCTGATACCGAAAAAAAATGTCGTTTTTTTAAAACCCGTCCGTGAACAACACTAGTGCTGAAACTATTCATAGAATTGTTCCCAAAATGATTATTCCTTTATCGATCTCGCTCAACTCCAAGCTCTGCGATTTTGGAAAACATCCTTTAAATTTTTGGGGATATCTCACGCAAAGCCCGTGGGACATTTTTTGTTTGTTTTGTTTTGTTTTTTTGTTTTTGTTTTTGTTTTTTTTTCTCTCTTCAAAAATAACTAAACACATTTTTTTCTTTAAATTTTCTGTAAGAATAGGGAGTCATCCATAAATTATGTAACGCTAAAGGGGGAGGGAAGGGATCTAAGGGCAGCATTACGCTGCGTTACATAGAGATAGAGAAGTGCGTTACAAGGGGGGGGGTATTGGAAATACTGGAAATATGCATTACGTAATTTATGGACGGCCCCTAGAGTGAAATATATTTATAAGATGGCATAGCTCCGATTTTCACGATTACCCCTAAATTTTCGAAAGTATCAAAAGTTTGAATATTTGTCGTCTTCCTACCAGTGGCGAAGCTGAAGGGTAATCTAGGAGCCTTTGAATAACCAAATTATTTTTCAAAAAAATTGTCATATTATTTTTCAATAATTTTTTCAGAAACCTTAAAGAAAATTAAATGTTTTCGACTCCTTTTCCTTCAAAATAATCAGCAGGGCGCTGGTTGGGCGGGGAGTCTGCCCGTGGACAGAGTGGCTGGCGCACTTGCGCAAGGGCGTGCGTTTGAGACGCTCTACATCACCTCTATCGCATATCACCTCTCTATCCTATATCCCTCCTATCCTCTATCCTATATCGCCTGTCTCGCATTTACTGGGCAGTGAGTCTGGGCTCCCAGCATCTCCCGCAAACCAGTACCACTATGAACGTCCCGGCCAGGCAAATTCACCTCATCACCAAAGGTTGTGGGAAAGTAGAGTGAGTTGTTCGGATGACGTTTGTGAAATTTTTTTTCGTGTTTTATTTTTGAAACAATGAATGAAGCTAAAGATTTAGTGTTATAGAAAATGTCCCACCGACTATGAGCCTCTCCCATAACTCCCAAACGGTTCATGATATCGAAATGCAGTTTTCGCGTAACAATGCGGAATCATGAGGCAAGTGATGTGCAGTAGAGATAGAAATAAAAGAGATACGTAGTAATATCGTGTTAGATATGAAGAGACTATTAAAATCTGCATTAAAGCTGACATGACCATGAACTTTCAGATTCAGAATTATTTGGAAGACACAGAATTTATTCTTTTAAAATTATTGATATTTTTAATACAGCAGTCATACAGCAGCTCAGATAATTTAATTAATACAGCAGCTCAGATAGAATATCGATTTCAAAATTTTGAAAACTTTCATTTTATTGAATTTCTTGACAAAAAGCAGTTTTCCACCTATAAAGAGTCCTTTCTTCTAAAAAGTTATCTCTAATAAAACAATATCCATTCTTTAACAGTGAGCAGCTTCGAACTGAACTGACAAACGTATACATTGATAGTGCAAAATATATGCCTGCAGATTTGTTTTTGAAATATTTCTTGGTCAAATTGGCCTAGAACAAAATTATAAAGAGATGATTCAGTTGATAGTACTCAGTCTAACTTTCCCTGTATCTACAGCATTATGTAAAAGGAATATAATTACATTAAAGAGACTGAAGTCATTCCATGGAATTCCTGAGAAATTCAATGGGAAATGTCAAGATTAGTAATTTCAGTACATTGGCTATCAAGAAGTGTTTGCTAAATAAACTTAGCAGAAACAATAGCTTTAAAGGACAAATTTTTGATGTTTTTGCTGAATGAACAAAAATGATGAATGAACTAATGATTAAAAGAAGTGTAAGATATTCAGAATAACCAACTGCATAATTCTAGCTTCATCGCTGCTTCCTACAAGTACAATATTCAATACAGCAATTTTTTTCTTCAAATGATATTTGTGCTCGATAATTAGTTATTTTATTAACATCATGTTCATTCTTTTTTTTTGTCCCTTTGTTGAAAATTTAGTAGATTTTTCTGTAATTTTAAATGAAATCTAGGCAATATTAAAACCAAGATTTTCTGAAAAATGGCTCAATTTTTTTCTTTAAACTTTTTGTAGGGATAGTGTTAAATGTACTCTATAAGATGACATGGAAATTCAAAACTTTTGGCTGAAAATGAACTTCAAAATGTGGATTTTCAGAAACACTCAAACAATACCTTCTCAAAAACAGCTCATAATTTTTCAATGAAAATTTGAATACAGGTTCAGGCCTCTTCTTCAATATTTTTTTCTGAACCTTTAAAGAAAATTAAATGTTTTTGAATCCTTTTCCTCCAAGATAATCAGCAGGGCCAGAGGCGTATCTAGGTATTCAGGCGCCCATGGCAAGTATAGAATTTGCACCCCTGTCAGGATACTTCAAACTAGGGTTGTTGATAATTGTTTTAATGAGTACACACTAGTGTAAATAAGATTCTGATTATTTTCAAAAAGTTTCATAAACAATTTCTCTCGAAAAATATGACTGTTTTTAATTTTAGGAGTTGAGAGAACAGAGAATTAGTTTTGTTTGTTTCTGCGGTAGTAAGCGGGTCATATTGATATGAAGATAGGGAACACCCTGTTTTGTGAGGTGAAAATGAACGGTAATAAACAATTAAAATTCATTTGAATATGCGAAAGTGGGGCGCGCCCATCGCCCGTTTGTGAGTGAAGATGAGCGGTAAAAAATGGTTTTGCGGTAATAAATTAGTAAAAAATTAGTTAAAAATTCTGGTTCTGGTTTGGTTTGATTCTGCCATGGTGAGCGAGTCAAGCTGATATCGAACTAGTCCGCCACCTATGTTTTTCGGTGAAGATGGGCTGTAAAAAATGCTTTTGCAGTAATAAATTAGCAATAAAATTGTTAAAAACTATGGTACGGATTTGGTTTGATTCTGCTATGGGGGACGGGCTAGCTTGATATCAAGCTAGCTCGCCACCCATTTTTTCGGTGAAGATGAGCGGTAAAAAAATGGTTTGGCGGTAATAAGATAGTTAAAAATTCTGGCGCGTTGTAGTTTGGTTTGATTCTGCTGTGGTGGGCGGGCCAGCTTGATGGACCTATTTTATTCACTTTCAGAATTAGCAGTATAGTTTATAATCAATACTTTCTCCAAAATTTCTACTCTAAGGCTGTCTTTTATGTGTTAAAATCATTTTGAAAGCTGAAAATGAACTTTCAACTGACAAATTTACAAGAGCAAACAAATTTAAGCACTTAAGCACTTTTCTCACGCCCACTTCTGGAACTTCTTCACTCCCCTTCTCCCTCAAACAACAAACGTTGTACTATACGACCCATTTAACCACCGAACTGTGTTTTGTAAGCTCCTTCTTTCCGACAGTAGGTTTTTACCTGACCTGTGGCATTCCTCGCCTGGATTACGAAGACGACGCGCCGCGGGGATTACTGGTCGGAGACGAGCCTGAAACATCCCTTTTATGTTGCGTTGCAGAGCTCATGTTCGGTGTGTTGGATGAGAGATTTCGGTGCGTTGTCAATTGCGTATTCGATCAGATAATACTACACTTTGGGAAATTCGGGAAAGTATTTGCCTTTCCGTTAAACATATTTTTAAAAAAATGGCAATTAAAATATGGTCAAGAGAGCCGTATTTTACCAGCATTGGGGGCCCTTAGACCTAGGTTAATTTGGGGGCCTCTATTCTTACTTTCACCCTATTTCGATGCTGAAATATAAAAAAATCCTATCAATTCACATTGTATTTTATATTTGTTTAATATTTTGAAAGTATATCTTAGTGTTTCAATTTAAGATTATTCAAACAAAAAATTTAAACATTTATGTAAGAATAACAGACTTATAATTGCATTAAAAAATATTACAAATTAAATACTTTAATTTTTTATTGAATTGCACAATATAAAATTAAAAAAGATCACCCAGCAACATTTCATACAAATATCATCCAACGATGCGTGACACATCACTCGGTTTTACCAGTTTTTTTGCGTACAGTTTAATCATACATCATATTTTATGTTATTTTATTTTTTGAAACCTAAGTGTTAAATATTTTTAAGAACTATCTGGGGCCCTTGAACATTGAGGCCTTGGGCCCGGGCTCGTGCGTTAACACGGTACTTTGGTGGTCATTCTTGAAAATTACTTGGTGTATATTAGATTAACAGCAACTGCCCTCTTAGAACATTTTAGTCACTATAAGATGCTTTCAGTAGATCTATTTTTTCATGATTCGTAAACATCTGCAATTAATTTTCACAACATCCTAAAGGAACTAAATAGGCTTTTGTCCTAAAATCCGAGGTCTAATTATCAGTAATGTTTTGGAGAACTTCAATGATTTTGTCGAAGATGTTTCACAGCTTCTACCAGCGCTGATGTCTGTCTCTGATAAAAATTCGACATCAGAACCACATTTTACTTTCCCGTATACGTACGTTAATACGGTACTGAAAAAGTTATGTAATGCTGTGCGCAAAAACGGCAGATTTTCGTCAGAAAACAATTCATTACCGTGCCCTGATAACGAAAAAGGGGATAAATCCAGTTGCTAAATTAAGAAAAAATTCCCTAACACGTGATGCAGCCTGAATCCCTGTTTTGTGGGTCCTTGATACCGGAAAACCAATTGAAAGCAAAACGTTTGTCCGTCCGTCTGTCTGTGAACAACACGCGACTAAACCGTTCAGGCGATTGTCCCCTTGAATTTGAAACCGATATTTTAATTTTGAGGGGATAGTTTACATGAAGCCAACATTCAAATTTCAAAAATTTTCAAAAAAAAAGCGCCAACAATTGACTAAATTTTGTTGTTGGATAGTCTAAAGGTTATGTAAGAAAATGGCGCAGGTCTAATTTTGGTTGAAAACTCTTTTTTTTTCTTCCGAAATTTAAAAAAATTTTAAAAAATTCGGCGTTTTCTGACAACTACAATTATGAAGATACATTTTTTCTTAATAAAATGTGTTCATAAAAGCCATTTTCAAATAATGTCATGTTCAATTTTTCGAAAACATGAGTAATTTTGCGAAATTTTGTGTCAAACATACGTAATTTTATTTTCCAATTTTTTAAAGAAAATTGTCATTAGGACGAGGCTTTACTGTTCTTTAATATTCTTAAAATAATATTTTTGTTCTATTATTGCGAAACCGGCAAGTTAAGAAAATGTCAAAAATATATACTTCGGGCGGCGATAGATGACAGATGGCAAGAGTATGTGGTAAGTCCGAATAACTAGCCGAGATTAAAAGAAATAGAAAACTAAAACGGGAAAGTCTGTGCTATTTGGTAGCACTACTAGTTTCTACTGTTCCCTGCTAGTTGTAGATACTGAAAAGAACCCATGTTCAAGAGGTCCGAAAAATGGGGTCATTAATACTTGTAGTTTTGCTGCGTGTACGCCAATCAAGTTAGTAGAGTGATTATCACAGTTGATGAACATGGCTAGATTGTTTAAAACGTTTATTTTATTTTCTCTTTTGTGTAAAGTTTAATTTCTTTATTGAAAAATAATTCAACTTTTTTCCGAGAATGACGAAAGCTAAATAGCGCCCCTTGAGAGTGGCGCCCATTGCACGTGCCATGTCTGCCATACCCTAGATACGCCTCTGAGCAGGGCTGCTGGCAGGCTGAGGAGTCTGCCTGTGGATAGACACCAGCCACAGTACTCTTAAAGTCATATTTCTTTTGTACTATTAGAGGACTAAAAAATTGAAGAAATCATCTTTAAGCACCAATAGATGGCAGCTGAGAAGAAAATGGAGCAAAAACAAGAAAAAAATCCTAGACTGAAGAGAAAAGTTAAGTAACTAGTATAATTTTTTCTTCACACTTTAGCACCACTAGTTCTTAAAATTGTTCTTAACATTGTTTCAAGAGGGATTTAACTTTCATTAACTCACTGAACTGAACAAAAAAGAACTCTTTTACAAGCATGTATCTCACATAAGGTTTTTAATTTACATCTGAAATTAAGTGCCTAATTTTTTTTAAAGAAGATATTCTAATAGATAAGCAATTGTAAATGTAAATGTTCCATTCCAAGTCAAATCAAAAAAACTAGTGGTACTACGGAATGGCACAGACTTTCCCGTTTGTTTCGTTTGTTCTCGGCTAGCTATTCGGACTTGCCAATTCTCTTGACAGCTGCCATCTATCGCCGCCCAAACTAATTTTTTTTTTTGACATTTTATTAATTTTTCAGTTTCCCTATAGTAGAATAAAACAATTATTTTAAGAATATTAAAAAAAACAGTTAACCTTGCCCTAGATGGCAATTTTGGTTGAAAAATTTGGAGCCGTTTTCAAGAAAATGGCGTTTAGCGCTACTGTAAATGCGAAATTTGAACCTCTTTTTCACAGAAAATTTTTGAGTTTTCGAAAAACTTCATTTGAAGTCATTTGAAGCACTTACACTCACAAATTCAATAATGTTTACAAATTGCTGGAAATGTGCATTTTAACTGTATGAGAGATCTTTCAAAAAAATTACATTTTTGTAATTTTTGAAAAAATACCCCCAAATTAACTTTAATCCATATTGAAGAGTGCAATTAGGACTATCCGTTCGAAAGGTTTGAACAAAAAATTTGAAACCATTTTTTAGAAAATGGCGTTTGAGCGTTTCTGAAAATGCGCAATTTTGAGCTAGTTTTCACAGAAAACTATTCAATTTTCGAGAAACTTTATTGGACATTATTTGAAGCACATGTACTCATAAATATAATAATGTGAACAAATCGCCGCTAATGTAAATATTAACGACGCGAAAGACAAGTAAAAAAAACTACAATTTTGCAATTTTGAAAAAACAAAAGAATAGAGGAATACGGCGTTAATGTCATCTCATAGAGCACATTTAGCACTATCCCTAAAAAAAGTTTAAAGAAAAAAATTGGTGCTGTTTTTGAGAAAAATTAATTTTTGTAATGTTTTAAAAATTCAAATATTGCGTGGAATATTGCGCAAAAACTACTAAAATTTTCAAAAAAATGTACATGACCTTAATGAAAGAACTCGCTTTGGAGAACAAATTTTATTTGAAGGAAAAATCTCTATCTTCAATTTTGTAGTTCTACGAAGACACCGAAAACATTTCAAACTGTGGCAATTTTCGGAAATTCAGGGTTAACCGTGAAAATGGGACCTACGCCACCTTAATAAGTGTATTTTACTCTATTCCTACAAGAAATTTAAAGAAAAAATGGAGTCGTTTTTGAGAAAATTTTGAAAATGTTCGGGGGGTTTCATGTAAAGTACCCTCAAATTTTGAAGAAAGTTTTTCAAAATCGAGGCGCCTTGAGTGGATGCAGATCGACCGGGGAATATCCATTTTGGAAGAAATTGCACGTATGGTTTACGCACTAGTGTTGTTCACAGACGGTCAGACGGACGGACAGACAGACGGACGGACGGACGTATTGAAAAGACCCACTTTTTCGGTATCAGGGGACCCCAAAACGTGTATTTCCGTTGAAATCTCGAAATCGCTTTTCCGCAGCATTATATAACTTTCCCTATACTACGTATATTACTCCGTATATACGTACGTATACGGAAAAGTAAAAAGACCAGAATTTGACCTTCATATTTTTAGTTATTTTCTATTTTTTCTATTTATTGTATGGATCAAATAAGTTTACACGTGTATTTTTATTTTTTCTAACTTATTAATTTCGGAAATATTGCGTAATGAAATTTGCTAAGAATGACGCTCATCACTAACTTAAAAATATAATTTATTTGAATATACTAATTATAGAAATTCCGTTCAAATTTTATTCGAAACTTAAAAACATGTTTAATTTTGAGATTTTGCTAAATACTTTTCTGAAATTTCAATTTTTTTAAAAAAATTCAATTTTGAAAATTGAATATTAATTTTATAGGAACGTGTGTAGTAGAGTGCTGCAATAGACGCGTTTGTTGCGTTACTGGCCGTCCATTTCTTTGGATATTTTACCAAACCGTGTGTAGTAAACTGTTGCAATAGAAGCGTTTCTTGCGTTACTGGCAGTCGGTTCCTTTGGATGAAGCAGTAATTTAAGTATTTCTTGAGGTGGTGAAACTTCACGATTGTATTTGGTTATTAAATGACGGATTTAGGACTCAAGTTTTGACTGACATTTGGAAAATTTCTGATTCCTCACAACTCACTTCAAATACATATACTCGCTTAACTTATAAGAATTCCTGAACTTTCGTCACAATGGACAGTTCTAATATATAACCGAATTTACTTCAGGTCTGGACAAAATTCCATTTTCTTCGGACAACTTTTTAGCCACTTTTATCATGCGTTAGGTTGCTGCAAAGTGTCGTTTAATTTTATTATTTATGTCCACCTTTCAAAAATTGTCAAAATTCGAATTTTCCACGTCTTGTCATCTGTTAAGCGAAAGGAATAGAAACGTTTCTTAATAATATCTTTATTGTATAATTTTTTTATGAACGTCGAAGGATCTTCAGTGTGAAACTAGTGGGGTTACAACAGCACTTACTTTCCCTTATTAGAGGAAACAGCTACGCAGTACTGAAATATTGCACTTTATGCGCTTCTAACATCTTAGCTTACAACTCACTGTTTCCATCGCAGTGTTGTCAGAACAATGTGAATTCTACAACTGCACAAAACTAGAATACAAAAGTTTTGTAAACCTGCATTGGAAAATGAAGCCTGATACCCTGGACAATATAGAAATGCATTCCATAGGGCCATGATTAGAGAAGAGTATTTTAAAACCATGCAACAAATTCTCTACTTACTACAAATGGTACAGCATTTGGTGCGAAAACTAAATATTTTCATGCAAATATCAATATAAATTAGACAATTATAACTCCTTTTCATACAGCTCCATTAGGTCACAACAATGACACGTCATTCACAGATATTCGCGAGCGCAAATGGGATTCCATTATTGAAGACTCTGCATCAGGGCCGTAGCCAGGATTCCTTCTCGGGAGGGGCTTCCAAAATTTAAAAAATGGATAGTACGGGATTTTTTATAATATCTTTATTGGGTTTGTTTAAAAGAGATGCTCTTAAAAAATGAAACACCAACATGATTTTAAATATAATAAAACATTATTTCCACATAACGTTATTTCGAAAGTTTAAGCACAATATTTAATTTATTATTTTCTATTCCAATGATCGAAATTGCAGGAGGCGTCAACTACAAAAGCAATTTTCTGATCTTCTTTCCGGCGATAATGTCGATCTCTTTGTCTGGGTCCAGAGTGATATCACTATGATTGGAATCATGGCTAGTGCACTGAGTCTGTTATCACGCATTACACTACGTATAAAACGTTTTACTATCTTCATTGTAGAAAATGACCTCTCCACACTAGCATTTGTTACTAGCAAGGTAACTAAGATAGTAAGTATCTAATGGTACGTTTATATACTGGATCGCAGTTCTCTAAGACTTTCAGCACCTCGAGGTTAGCATCTATGGTGGAAGCTTTTTTACACTATAGTTCGTACTCAGCTTCTACTACAGAGAGTGATGTTCTGTTATCAAAGTATGGAGCTAAGTTTTCCAACTTGTTCATTTCATGGATGGAAGCGAAGCCTGGAAGAAGCACCTGGAAACTTGGAAGAATATCTCCATTTGAAATAAATCTGTCTATTAAATTTTGAATCAAACTATCAAGACCAGGGATGAAGACTGTCACTCTGTAATAACTCTCAACCGAATCAACTTGTGGATTTGAGCGCTTTGTCTGCTTCGCTGTAAGTCGTTGAAGTTTCATGTCTGTTTTAAACATTTCATCTGAAAGCTGCGATGCAGACTTGAAAATGTCTTTAAAGATTTTGTCTGCGTCTTTACGGTAATTTCTTAAAGTGCCGAGAACATCTTCCGCATGTCGCAGGGCTAATACTAGATTGAGAGATTTTTCTTGAAGAAGCGCAGACAGTGGTAAGTGAGACTGAAAAGTTACTCACAAACGAGAAGACTAACCAGAAATTCAGTAAAGTTGAGGGCGTTGAAGAAATTGTCCGCATTTCTTTAGCAATTTCTGCCAAACTAATGCAAAGAGAATTAGACGAATTTTTTTAAATACATTTGTTGCGTCATTAAGCAACACATCTCTTAAGCCCTTGGGCAGTGAGCGCAAGTCAGAGTAATCCTCCATTAGCATCAGCGCTCCCTATATTTACATCAGCGCTTTCTGTATTTGTTTCACGTCTCGTCTGTCAGTTGTCAAGAGGACCGCCAGGTAGCATCTCCGCGTATGCGCCTCACACCGCGCGCCCCTGCGTCACTACCCAGCGGCCAGAATTGGGAAGGAATAAGGAAGGGGGTAAGGTTTAGGACACTTCACAAAGGTTGAACTAGCCCATGTGAAGCAGCTGAACTCGTTTTGTCGGGAACAAATTTCACATGAGAATCGACGGGAATAGAACCCGGACCTTGATGAAAGGCGAGCGACTTTGCTCTGAGCCACGAGTTAAGACACAGTTATGCCTTTTGATGAATCTGTTTTCGCAAAGACGGAGAAGTCGTCTTTTCTTACTCACTGGCTCATATGTAGAAATCACATCCCGAAGAATTTTATTTGCGAATGGCTGATTTCGAATGAGATTCACTACTTCGTTGGCCGTACCAAGGCAATTCTTAACCATGGAAATAGACATTGTATTAGATAACGCAAGGTTTAAGCTATGGCTTGCACAATGAACGTATCTTGCATTCGGGTTCTGTTGCCTGATTGTAGACTGGACACCACTAATGTGACCTGCCATCGTCGCTGCGCCATCACGTCCTTGACCAACACACTTGGACATATCAAGACCTAACTCATCATAGCGTTTCAAAATTATGTAACCAATTGGTTAGATTTTCAGAAGACTGGTCGTGAATCGGAAGAAATCTTATAAAATCTTCGCGTATTATTGGAGTTTGTAACTATTTTTCTGTGACTATATATCTAATACAGGTCGAAAATTGTTCTGTGCCTGATACATCCATGGTTTCGTCAGCAAGTAAAACAACTTGCATTGTTTACGTTCTTGATTATCTCTTCAGGAACTATTTGTGAACATATCTGAATTATTTCATTTTGTACATCCGGACTCAAATACGTGGCATTTTTGCGGCTGTGGACGACGTGCTTTCTCAAATCTTCATCTCCAGAATTTGCTCTGAATCGTAACAGAGTTCGAAATTTGCCATCTTTTTTTGCAGGCTTTTCTAGAACAAGAGGTCCACTGTCACAATCACCTCTGACAGGTAGTTATTGTTCTGCACAAAATAGAATTGTTTCTATTGTTGGTCAAATAGCCGCTCGGTTTTCTTCCTTTTCTCTAGCTCTTTGAGTATCTAATTGAGACGCGATGCCTTGACGTTTTCCTGCTGAAACTTTGAGAAAGGCCTCCGCCATCATAACACAGTGAGGTACTGCCTACTCATATGCTTTGTGAAAGCTTCTTTTATTTTCCTCCAATCTCTGAAGGAGCTGGTGGCGTAAAGCAAAATACGTCACGCTATAGACAATGTAGTTGCAATATCAGCTGATACCTTCATCTAGTATTTTTGCACATCTGTTTTAGTCATCTTCCCACGCATTTTTTTAGCGTGCGAATCAAACAATTTAAAATACTTAAGCAGCATTAGTGTATTAATTTTAATCTACTTTCTAATCTAATCTCTAATCTTTTAATCTACTTTCTAATCTACTAATCTAGCAGAGTATTAATCTACTTTTATACATGTCGATATATTTGGATAAATTTAAACTAATAAATAAATAATGAATTAATCAATAAAACAAAAAAAATTAGAATTTCAGGGAGGGTTTCAGCCCCTTGAGCCCCTCCCCTGCCTACGTGCCTGCCCTGCATTGTCGCCATTCTGAGAGCTATAAATTCTTTTTACTTATTTCAAATATTTCAAAATAAACAATTTCTAAAATATTAATGTGTAAGTCTATAACAAAAGTTCGAATGTAAGAAAGAAATAATATACAAAATTGCACATTCTAAATTACGACGCACCCAGCTGTCCGAAGCGCAGTAAATTTACAGTGGGCTATTATCTTTGTCACAACATTATAGAAAAATACTCGTATTTTGAAAAAATTAAGCCTGACCTTATATGAAGATGTTGTTTTGATAAATACATGTAATTGAGAAAATATTGTATTTTTAAAATTGTAGTTGTAAGAAAACGACGAAAACGAAGCGCAGTCAATGCCGAGCAGGCTATAGTGTTTGTCAGGAAATTATAGAAAAACTACTCATACGAATTTTCAAAAAATTTTCATGCACAGACTTTCCCGTATTAGTTTTCTATTTTCTTGGGTCTTCGCTAGCTATTCGGAATTGCCACATACTCTTTCTTGCCAGCTGCCATCTATCACCGCACAAACTACATTTTTGTCAGTTTCTTAATTTTTCGGTTTCCTTTTGGTAGAACGGAAATATTAATTTTAGAATATTAAAGAACAGAAAAACTTAGTCCTAAATGGCAATTTTCTTTTGAAAATTATGTGCCGTTTTCAAGAAAATTGCGTTTTAGCGCTACTAAAAATGCGAAATTTGAAGCTCATTTTCACAGAAAATTTTTGAATTTTCAAAATACTTTATTTGAAGTTATTTGAATCGCTTACACTCACAAGTATAATAACCTTTACAAATTGTTGGTAATGTGCACAATAAAGATATGAAAGATCTTTTTAAAAAAATGCATATATGTAATTTTTGAAAAAACAAAAATATAACTCAAAATAAACTTACGTCATATTAAACAGTGCAATTAGCACTATCCGTTACAAAAGTTTCAAGAAAAAATTTGCAGCCATATATGAGAAATAGGCGTTTGAGCGTTTCTGAAAATGCGGAATTTTGAGCTACTTTTCACAGAAAATGAGTTCTCGAGAAACTTTGTTTGATATTATTTAAAGCACATATACTCGTAAATATAATAATGTGAAAAAAATCGCCGCTAATGTAAATATTAACGACGTGAGAGACAAGTAAAAAAATACTTTTTTCCAAATTTTTAAAAAACCAAAGAATAGAGCAATATGGCGTTTTTGTCATCTCATAAAATACATAAAGCACTATACCTACCAAAGTTTAAAGAAAAAATTTGGAGCCGTTTTTGAGAAAATCTGGTTTTTGTAATTTTTTTAAAATTGCACATATTGCACGCAATATTGCGCAAAAACTACTAAAATTTTCAAAAAATGTATGACCTTAATGAAAGAACTCACTTTGGACAACAAATTTTATTTAAAAGAAGAATCTCTATCTTCAATTTTGTAGTTCCAGAATGACACCGAAAAAATTTTAATTTTTTGCAATTTTCGAAAATTCAGAGTTATCCGTGAAAATGGGACCTATGCTACCGTATTACGTGTATTTTACTCTATTCTTACAAGAAATTTTAAGAAAAAATTTGGAGCCGTTTTTGAAAATGTGCTTTTGAAAATGTCCGAGGGCTTCATGTAAAGTACCCCCAACAGAATCGTTTTCAAATCTCAAAGCTTCCACTAGAACCAGATCGACTGAGGAATATCTATTTTGGAGGAAATCGTACGTATTGGTTTAGGCGCTAGCAGTGTTCACAGACGGACGGACAGACAAGACGGAACGTTTTCCTTTCAATTGGTTTTTCGGTATCAAGGATCCACAAGGGAGTGGTTCTGGCTACACCACGTGTTAGTTTTTTTTCTTAATTTAGAAACTGGTTTTATTAACTTTTTTGTTATCAGCGCCCGGCAACGAATTTTTTCTGGCGAAAATTGGCCATTTTTCGCGCAGCATTACATAACTCTTCCTATACTACGTATATCACTCCGTGTTTACGTACGTATCAGTGGCGTGCGGTGATAATTTTAGTAGGGGAAGCACTTTTGAAGTCCAAGGTATAAAAAACGTAAAACAGTTAAAGATGAAATGAATTTTCACAAATGTGAATATTAACCCGGATGTCTTGCATACGAACGTAACTGGTCGCCCGGAGTAAACAGGCCCCAGGGTAAATTTCGTTGGCTAAATGCCTTCTAACATTATAAACAAATATAATCGGTATTTATGTGACTTACAGCGTAACCTTATTTATCGAGTTCTTAGTTATTTAAAATTATTAACAAATTTATAAAATCCATCAATGTATTAAAGTATATTTTTTCTTTCATCAGATGAAAAATAAGTGCGTAAACTTTAATACATGGTGAATGTTAGTTTGAAAATGCATCTATAGAGTTCAGTCATAATGTTTTAACGATCTATACAAACAATGAATGTGATGTCTGTTCTACTGTTTCTTACACTTTTCACATTCTGTGGATGCTCTGCGGTTTAAATTCCCCGGACAAATTTCACGTCCTGTTAGTTCTCTTTCTTGCATCTTGTATTACTTGTTTTTGCTCTGAATGCAAATATTTATTATTTTTGATATCAACTCTCGCGACAATCCTGGTAGAATTTATTCATAATAGACCAAGGGCGAATACGATCCAAACTTCCGTCTGCAATTCTTATGAGTAGTGATTCCTCGAAATATCTGTAATGTTTCATTCTTCTGAAAAGTTGATCGTGCCTACTTCGAATGTATCACCGGAAATGGAGATTATCGCAATCCGTGGGCGTTGCGCCCGCCCGTGTCGAGCGGCTCTGCCTGTCAACGCGGGTTGTTCCTACTTTCCTCGCTAGATGCCATGACTACTGCGCGGAATGAGTTCACCGATGCATTCCCTTTCCGCAAGGAGAACTGTAAAACGGTACGCAAAGAAGTAGTTTGTTTAAAATACTTTCTTTAACTTAATATAAACGTTCTCGGTATTATTAGGTGCTTTATACTTTCATTGTATTATAATGTAGTTAGCACATACATAAAACACTCTCAAAAAGCCAAAATAAATTATTTCGAACTTGAAATTGCTGCCAGTCGATCACAACGGAATTAATTCTAATATTCATTCTCCTCGCGCACTCACGGCTGACCCGACTTTTCACGAGGCATGACGAAGTCGAATGCCTGCATCTTCGAAGAACGAAGCTTCGCTGACGTTACTAGACAAATTTACACACCGTTTTGAAAACATCGATTGTGGCGGTTCAACAACTAGTACTTAGCTCAAAATCTAAGTTGAGTAAATAGTTTGCTCTGGCCATTAGCAACGAATGTTTTAAATATAGAAAGGATTTTTCTGTGCTTTGCGTAGGGGAATGACTCATTCCCTTCAATCCATGGAATGCACGCCACTGGTACGTATACACGAAGTTTATCACTCCGTGTATACGTACGTATACGGGAAAGTAAAAATGCATCTGTGATAGTACTTTCTATTACCTGAGATTTCTCATGGGGATACCGTTTTTGTTAACATTTTATTTCTTGTCGGGAGTTCTCCTATTGCCAGGGCCGGTTTAACGACTTGCGGGTAGCACTTTTATCATGTGGAGCCCCTGTTTTTAATTTTTCTAATTTTTTAAGCGATAGTTGTAATAAATTATGCCAAGTATGTAAGAAATTATATTACACATATCTAGTAATTATTAAAATATTTTCATTTTTTTAATACGAATAATTTAATAAGGTTACAAAACTTTTACTTATTTTAAAACTTGAATTACGTTTCAACATCTGTATGTGATTGAATTAAGAGTAAGAGTGATAAATTCGGTATCGTAATTGAAATTGGAGGAATAAAGCTTGACTACCCAAAGAAACATTTCCGTGATAAATACGATCTGTTGATTCTTTTCTGATTTAATTTA
This sequence comes from Acheta domesticus, assembly GCA_031308135.1. NCBI lineage: Eukaryota > Metazoa > Arthropoda > Insecta > Orthoptera > Gryllidae > Acheta > Acheta domesticus. Next base: position 90,565,809 of record JAHLJT010009436.1, on the reverse strand, counting down.
TGCCCTAACAAATCATCCAAACAAATTAATAATTATCAAACGGTTGTATTTTATAACTAGAACAACATGTCGTATGACATATTGTTTAACTATAAGATTAACTTTACGTTATTTATTTATATATCCTTTTGTTTGTCTTTTTACAATAAATTCACAAATTTCATACTGCAAAACGGTTTTTCTTCATTAGTGAGACATTGCGCGGGCCCCCAAAAGCGCGGGGCCTGTAGCACGTGCCACAAGTGCTACTAGGCTATACCGGGACTGCCTATTGCAATTAAACTCTTATTATCTTCTCTACATTCATTTCGTAGACGCTTGACAAACTATCTGAAGAGCTTAAATTGTCATTTCCTTTATTCCACTGTTTTCACTATATTCACGGGACGTTCCGCTACTTTCGTTAATGCCACGGGAGCCACTGATCTCTACGCTCTCTTCACTAAATAAAAAGCTTTTTTTGGAAGCTGACTCCCTTTTTTTCGAAATGAATCACTTGCCAATCTAACGACTCCTGTACAAGTTTTACTAGTAAATCATGGTTTACGTGGCTTGGAGTTTCTTTACTTAATATCATTATCAGAAAGATTAAATGGATTGAAACATTTGTCGTATCTTATACGGTGATCGCCACTCATCAGGCACGTAGGCAATCGGAGAGGCTCGAGGGGCTGAAGCCCTCCCCGAAATTCTAATCTTGTTTGTGTTTTTTTTTTCCTATTCATTCATTATTTATTTATTAAGTTTAAATTGATCCAAATATATCGACTTGTATAAAAGTAGATTCAAATTCTGCTGATTAATACACTAATGCTGCTTAAATATTTTAAATTGTTTGAATCGCGCTCTAAAAAAATGCGCGGGAGAGCAAGAAAAGACTTCTCCGTCTTCTCGAAACCATGGTGGAAAAACAACCATGCGCGAAATCAGATTCATCGAGAGACATGACAGTGTCTTAACATTCGTTCGAACTCCTTCAACTATATTTGCATTAGTTTGGCAGAATTTTATAAGAAAATGTGGACAATTTCTTCAACGGCCTCAACTTCACTGGCAGCTATAGAAAACAAGTGAATATTTCTGGTTAGTCTTCTCGTTTGTGAGAAACTTTTCAGTCTCACTTTACCACTTTGTGCTTCTTCAAGACAAATCTCTCAATCTAGTACCAGCCCTGCAACATGCGAAGAGGTTATCGGGACTTTAAGAAATCACCGTAAAGACGCAGGCAAAATCTTTAAAGAAATGTTCAAATCTGCATCGCAGCTTTCAGATGAAATGTTTAAACAGACGTGAAACTTCAACGACTTACAACGAAGCTGACAAAATGCTCAAATACACAAGTTGATTCGGTTGAGAGAGTGACAGTCTTCATCCCTTGTCTTGATAGTTTAATTCAAAATTTAACTGACAGGTTTACTTCAAATGAAGATATTCTTTCAAATTTCCAGGTGCTTCTTCCAGGCTTCGCTTCCATCCATGGAACGAACAAGTTGGAAAATTTAGCTCCATACTTTGATAACAGAACATCACTCTCTGCAGTAAAAGCTGAGTACGATGTAAACAGGGTTGGGCAAAATACTTGAAAAATGTATTTCAGATACAAAATACAAAATACTTCGCCGAAAGTATTTTAGATACCAAATACAAAATACTTTCATAGAAGTATTTTAGATACAAAATAGTATTTTAAAATACTTTTGAAAATACAAAATACAACCAACGGTGTTTTACACATAATATCTTCTATCCTATTTTTTTATCTTTTAAACAATCATTCACGTTCAATAAAAAAATCACATTTAAAATTTTATTATTAAAATGTATACTTTCTTTATACAAAAATGTTGTCAAATGAAATTTCAAACCCATTTCAGGTATCCGTATGGGGTCATCCATAAATTACGTAACGCCAAAGGGGAGGGAGAGGATCTGAGGCAGCGTTACGCTGCTTTTCATAGAGATAGAGAAGTGCGTTACAAGGGGGAGAGGATATTAAAAATTCTCGAATTTACGTTACGTAATGTACGGACGGCCCCTATCATTTATGATGTATGTTCCTAATTTATGTGTGAAGGGCATCTTGTCTATGCTAAGAGCCGAAGGAATATTTGGAGTTTAAAGATCTCACCATGAGTTCTTGGGAGTGATAGTTTTGGCACAAATATTGCAGGTTATTGACAATTAACCAAGATGCCTTTCAGACTTAAAGTATGAACATACATCACAAATGATATGTATATCTGATGAATACTGCGGATTTTTAGGTTTTAAAATATGCATTTTAAGTGCCTAAAATAGGTTCTTTCAGCATCTGTTAGGCTTTTTAAATGGTAGAATATGCACTAATAAAACTCGCAACTTACAAGAAAACTCACTTTTTGACCATTCATTATATTTATCAAAGATAAGACTATAACCAATATTACATAGAATCAGTATTGAACATTTTGCGATAATACTATTTATGAACAAGTTTGTTTATAGTTAGAATTATTCCTACCGTATTTTGCCTCACAATAATTACTAATACAATACTTTCTCAGATATAATACTTTCTCAGAAAATAATCTCAGAAATATAAATATTTGTTTGCCTGGCGGCTTAGCTCGTTGCTCAGCGTGCTCGTTTTCCATGACACGATCCCGGGTTCAATTCCCGGTCGGCCAAGTTTATAATGTGCGTTTTCCCTGCAAAATCCGAGTATGTGCTGTGTGACAATGAGAAAACTTACTTCTCAGGTTGAGAAGACCAGAATACACTTTAGGGATGTCTTTATGCTAACCACGCGTACCTCCTTAACCCATGACCACGAGGCCGGAACGCTGCTGGAAGGCCATGGCCCGTACGCAGGTTGTCGCGCCAAGTACAAACATAATTGTAATTTCTAATGAAAACAATTAAGAACATTTCTTCAAATTTATTTTTGATTTCTGAACGTTTATTTGTATTTTTTCATTTTTGTATTTTTATGCTAAATTAATTTTTTGTGGGCATAATATTTAAAATGTCAAATATGATTTGATTAAACAGTATGTACAACCTTATAATAAAAAAAATATTTCATCATATTTCAGTCGCCCTAAATATCACATTCCAGATATAAAATAAGTTGATAAATGGATTAACTGGAGGTTTTAGGCTACGTAACACTGTTTTGCAAAATTTTGATATTTTTATTCCATGTTTTTGCACGTTTTGGTGTTTTTATTGCAATTTTTAGGGAGTTTTACTGCGCATTTTCGTGCAGTAAATATCACCCTTGATCTTTAAATATCACCCTTGTCTGTTGGGCTGACACGAAAGAAAAAAGGTAAAAGAAGTCATAGACAAAAGAAACTAGGCAAATTAGCCTCATTTTAGGTTTTTAAATGTAAAATAATAATTAATGTTGAAATAGGCTCTTTTAGGTGCTACAAAATTGATGGGTTTTAGTTCAAAAAAACTTAAAATGTTTGTATAAAGCTTCATTTAGTACAAGGTACCCAGGAAAAAATAGATTTTTACCTAAATATACCATAACGAATATCGACTCTTAAAAACAACGCAAGCACAAGTTTTTAATCACTGCGCACAACCACAGGGCCACGAGGCACACTCATGGGCAGCACTCGTTCTGGCACGCGGAGCCTGCTCTCCTAGAAATTCAATCGCAGCTCGCGATTACAGCCTCGGTGTAAGAAATATACCTTAAACCGTGATTGCAGCGCTCCTCCGGTTATCTCAGGTTGAACCGACGAAGAGAAAAAACGTAATCGGAAGAACCGGTCGCATTCATCCGTGTGGCGGGACCCTCTCCATTTTCTGGCCTAATCAATGTTTGTGACGGATTAAGAAAAAGTATTTTGTATTTTGAAAATACAAATACTATCAGAAAGTATTTTCGATACAAATACAAAATACATGTTTAAATATGTATTTTCGATACAAAATAAAATTACAAAAGTATCGAAAATACGTATTTTAAATAAAAGTATTTTCGATACTGCCCAACTCTGGGTGTAAAAAAGCTTCCATCATAGACGCTAACCTGGAAGTGTTGAAAGTCTTAGCGATCCAGTATATTTACGTACTATTGCTGCGAGTACTATTAGATACTATCTTAGCTACCTTGCCAGTAACTACTGCTAGTGTGGAGAGGTCATTTTCTACAATGAAGAGAGTAAAAAGTTTTATACGTAGTGTAATGCTTGATAACAGACTCAGTGCACTAGCTATGATTTCAGTTCATAAGGATATCACTGTGGACTCAGACAAAGTTATTGACATTATGGCTGGAAAGAAGATCAGAAAATTGTTTTTGTAGTTGATGCCTCCTATAGTTCGGATTTTTCTAATAGAAAATAAATTAAATATTGTATTTAAACTTTCGAAATAATGTTATGTGGAAATAATGTTTAAATATGTTTAAAATGATGTTGGTGTTTCATTTTTTAAGAGAATCTCTTTTATACAAACCCGATAAAGATATTATTATAAATCTCGTATATCCATTTTTTTTAAATTTTGGAAGCCCCTCCCGAGAAATAATCCTGGCTACGGCCCTGCCACTTATGTTGCACAGTGTACACTCGATCCACAAAACGAACTCTAGCACTCTTCTCGTTTTAAGATGCTTATTTGCGACTAATGTTTAGAAAATTTACAAGTGATCT
>JAHLJT010009436.1:90497120-90561057 GCA_031308135.1 Acheta domesticus | reverse complement strand
TTTTTGCTAAACTTCCCAGAAATTGCAATTTTGTCTTGTAAGAAAAAAAATGTGGCAACCTTTTAGACCTCAATCATACTTTACACAATGATGACAAAAATATTAATCACACGCAAAAGGCAGTTGACATTCGTCAATTATGATTTTCAGGTCAACTGCCTAGTTTTGCCTGCCTTATTGTTTCATTACATAGAAACAGCAGCCGCCCATAGATTGCAATTTCGTTTGCCTATGGTTACTCTGCCCCTGAATGCTGATGGAAATCGCAGTTTCTTTCATATTCATATTTGCATAGATTGCACGGATCCAATACGCAAATAAATTTTTATTCTCTTTTAAACACTGATGATAATAAGTCAGGTTTTTATATAATTGTTTGGCAATAAAACATTAAGAATAACATCCTTAACAGTTTCACTTTTCAAATTGTAATCATTTATATAACACATTACTCATGAAACCATCCCTACCCATATAGTACTGAGAACACACTGCTTACACTGCAACTACATTACAGTACTACACTACTTACATTACATCCACAAACTTGCAGCTTCATGCACTTCCCTTCGTACAAAACTTAATACAAAACCGGAAACCAAAGAAAGCAAAATGTGTGGAATATCAACACATGAAACTTATCCATATTATTGCATATTTTCATATTAGATTCTTGTAATTTCTACATCGCAAGTACCAAATGACAAATCGATACTCAGATTATCTCATTTTTATGAAAAACTTTGATACATGTTCAGAGTCACTAGACAAATGCCTATCATCTGTTAAAATCTCGAAAATCTACGTTCTCATATCATGACACAAACAAAAGTCTACAACTGCCGAAAAGAACAAGGGGGTAAAGGTCCTTGAAAATTATTTTATGCGCTCATGTAAAATTAATTAATCATGTAAAATTGAAATCTGATTGGTATTACAAAATTAGTACTCCACAAGCCCTTAAAAAATGAAAATGATCATTAACGGAAATGCTGAAAAGAATGAGAGGGAAGCAATGTAAACATCCTTATTCAGGTACTTTGACTACAGAGAGATCACATGGAAGAATTTGACATTTCATATACAATTTTGTCGCAGCATTGTTATACCCAAGTAATTTTAAAAACGTTCCTTTTCCTAAATTCTACAAATTCCATTGCTTGTCCAGTCATCTATATATCCAGGTTATCTATACAGTCATAGAATATTATTTTTCTCACGAACATCCTAGAGTCCCTGAGCTCCAACGAACATCCAATGCAATAACTAACATCTGACAGATATCACCCAGGAGTCCTTTCTATTACCGTCATTCCAGGTAACAGAGTTGAAGAAGACACGAAAAACTTTCAGGAGAATAAACCCAGTCAGGTGGGAATGAGTGATGTTATACAGATGATTATATTCCTCTTTCACTATGCAACAACGGTTGATATTGAAAATATAACACATTACTTGCAAATTGAAGAAGTACAAGAAGCGTAAGATGATGAGCAAGAAATCTGCTCCAAACACTTGGACTACGTAACATTCTATGAACATGAAAGGTCCAAGGAAATCATAAGCTAACCATATTTACTGTTTGTATAGACTTAAACAATTTTTACTGTCTGAAATTTCATTTTAAAATATTATTTCTTTTTACATTAAATAAAGAAAAATAAATGATTTTGCATATCTACAATAACGGAGAGACTAATTTCCTGAATTTGTATCAATAAATTTAAATAAACAGTTGATAAATGATAAAGAAGATTTAGCTTTTGTTTCTATACCAACTAGCATTTCATAATGCCAAATCATCACTATGCAACGAAACTTTGGTTGGTCTTTCTTCACTTTTCTTCCCACATGAGAAGTTACTTTTACATGCAAGGCACTACCTCTCTTGTTAGTGCACGACAGTTCTGAACTCAGCAGCCATTTCAACAAGAAAAGAAAAGATTTGCTTTCTACACATGGCAAAACAGGAGCATTTATTTGAAAAACATCTCAACATCATAGCATTCAGAAGTATCTGTTATTGATGGTTATTTCGTTGGCATGTTTTATAATATTATTAAATCATGCTTTAAGATAACAAATAAAACATTTACAGCAATTCACCAACTGTATTAACTATGAAAGCAATTCAAACTTACAAAGTACAATGAAAAAAAAATCTCATTCAAATGTTATTCTCTGTTAACTTAATGCACTGAAACTATGAATAGTTAGCATTCACATTTCACACACTTCTGAAGGGCGAATGCATATTTAAATTAAAAGCATTTTGGTTTTAGAATTAGCAAGTGGAAAACCCAGAATATCACTCTTAAATCAAATATACTCTCGAGGTTTCTAGATTTGCTACAAACAAACTTATTTCCTACATTGGAAATGTTTATAAAGCTATCTTATTTCAATATTGTCAATATTTAGTTTCTTGTCTCAATTTTGATTTCTCCATAACTCAGAATTTAAAAAAAATGATATTTCTTTGCAACACCACAGTAGGCAACATGAAAGAACATATCTTAATGAATAAAAATTGGAAGTCTGAATAAAAGATTTTAATTCAACATCTGCACTAATCTCCCAAACACAACAGGAACATATGCCAAAAAGTGTATGAAAATGAAGATGAACAAGTGTGTCCTTGTATTTTTATAGAGGAAACAATGTTAAAATTAAATGCATTTCTGTAGTTTCTGACAAAACTAATAAAAATTAAAACCTACCTCCATCAGTTTTCGCCAAAGTGAAGTATGCAATTGTTTTCTTATTTAAACCAACATCCCAACGAACTTCTATATTTTCTTGGGTTTGAGACTCTTTTAATTCTTATCATAGTCTGCCTCAAGTTTCACCAAAGGTCCAATATATTCTGATACTGATAACCATCTTCATACCTATCATGTCAAAATAGTTCTCAAAAGTCAATATCTATACATATACAAAATGTTTAGTACCAACAAAGTCACAATTACTAACCTAAGTAACACCTGTTGAGGTTCTTCATCAACTCCTGGCTTTTCAAGATCTTGGAATGTAGCATCTACATTATCTTTCCACAATTCCTCAAGTTTGTTTATTTGTTGAGCAGAAATTTGGCGAGCACGCAACTGTTCTTGCTCTAAAGGTAATCTCACAAGCCAAGTTAAAAAGCAGCGATCAGCAATTAGTGGTTTCCATTGTTCTTGATCCCTAGTAAAACATATGATTCAGTTATTTAAGTATTCCACAATATTTCAATTATACTTATGGTCATTCTCTACCATATACACACCAATTCATATCTTTAAGCGAATTTTGAGCAGCACATGGCTGGCGACAAAGCAGCACAACAACAGAATCTGCTTTTGCAGGAATAAATCCCAGAACAAAAACATTTCTCACACCACAGGAATAGCATTCTAATACAGTTTCACCAAGTGGTCCATCTTTATGCAATGTAACTTCCTAAACAAAACAATAATCGACATTAAAACAAAGTAAATAACTACTTAGATAATTTCACCTTATTTCCAAAGTAACACTAACCTTATGTTTTGCTCGAACTAAGTGGTTTATAATATGTGATCCAGAAGTGTTACCACGGCCATTACAGAACCATTTTTTACAGATATTGCACATCACAACACAGCTCGGATCATGAATGCCACAATACTTGCATGCAAATTCAGGTAAGTCCTAAAATATTATCAATAATTTTTAAAATTTCAATATATAAGAATATGTAATGCAACTCCATTTCAAAAGCTGAAATTTACATACTTTATTATAATATGCTTCATCTTCCTCCTCCTCAAATTGCAATTCGCCCAAAGCCTTTGTAGTGACAGAAATGTCAGTATCCAAGCCGTTTTCAACTACTTCACCATTAACCTACGCAGTAAAACCAATGTCAACAAACCGTGTGTCGATGGAACAATATTTCCACAACACAATATTGGTTTTCAGCATGGCCATATATATAAGCTAATTAATTCACAAACACCTCTCTTGAAATGGAAACAAAACATTGAACCACAGAGTATAATTATTTCCCCAACACTATTTCAACACACATTGCAAGTACACGGCGACATATTAAAGAAAGACGAATCATCTGGTACGGATCTCCCCAATGTAAGTCAGTTAAAGCTAGGTTATGTCACTAAAATACAACGATACAATGCAACGCACACGAGGCCGATGAGTATTACCTGATTTGGGCAGCCTGACTTTGACCGGCATCCAGCTGTGATGCTTGCGTTTGACTTTGAGATGGTAAAGTAAAATCTGTGAAGTCGAATTCAGAACCTTGCGTATCCGCACCGATTAGTTCTGCTTCCTCGGTATCGAGGAATGTTAGCGTTTGCGAACTGGGTCCATAGGCGTCAACACTCATTTTAATATTAATGTTATTCCACAAATTCCACAAAACACGTTCTACACCAAATTTTCAATTACACAGCAAATCTCAAACAGATTCACTAAACTGTATCCTTAGTTCACAGATTAGGGCGCCATATTCTCGTCGTCTCCTAGACGTATTACGTCAGCAATTGTCATGTTTATCACAATCTGCATCATGATTCCCAACATTGTATGTTTCCTCAACTTAGTTTACTTTTGAATGTCGAGTACTTTGTCTTAATTGTTACATCAGCATTCTAAAGCGACACTTATTTCGTACTCATAGTGTTCTCTATTAATTGTAATAAATCTTTTTAAGATATATTCGTTCACAATCCATTATTCAAGTGTTGGTGACCCTTCTATGACTTGAGCAAGGCGCCGTTTCGAGAATGCAATGCGCATTTATCCCTAGTGGAAAAAAGATAAACATTAGAGTGGTTAACAGCTTTTGTAATATATAAATGGTATAAATGACACCTTAAAAAATTAGCATTCGTCTTAATCACTAAATTTATTTACTCCTCGAGTGAATTTCTACAGTGAAAAAAAAAATGTATTATAACTACAAAATTGTAAGAGTGGATTTAACTTTCATATGGAAGTTAATAAAGTGGTACTAAATAAACTGAGTTACAATGTTGTTACTCAGTTCAATCTTTCCGTAAGATGTGGGGTGTTGTAATGTTAAAAAAAAGATACAAATCAGAATGTCGGCAATTATGTCACCTCGGCAAGTATTCTTTTTCACAAAAGGACATTAGTGGTGCTACAAATGACTTTTTCGTATTAGCTAGTTTTCTAATCTTAGTTTGGGCTAGCTTTTCGGTTTTGCCCCACCCTCTTCCCAGCTGCCATCTTTTGCCTCCCAAATGACATTTTTTCATAATTTCTTAATATTTCGATCCCCTAATGGTAAAACTGAAATTAGACTATAGAAGAATTGCAAATTTTCGTTCAAGTATTTGGAGCTGATTTTGAGAAAATGTCATTTGAGGGTTTCTGAAAATGAACGTTTGATCTTTTACACAGAAAGCTTATGAGTTTTCGAGAAACTTCATTAGGAATCGCTTGAAGCACTTCTTAGTAGAATGCAATAATGCATACAAATGCAAAAAATGTGTACAAATCGCTAGTCATGTAATATTAACGACGTGAGAGATATTTAAAATAAAATATAATTTTGGGTAATTTTTGAAAAAACAAAAGAATGCACCAAATTTTAAATCGTTCGTTACAGTAAATTTAGCACTATCCCTACAAAATGTTTTAGAAAAAAATATAGGCCTAAAGCCGTTTTTGAAAAAAAACTTGTTTTAATGTGTGTTTTTTTGTATACGTACGGAGTACGGATATACGGAGTATAGGGAAAGTTATGTTACGGAGTATAGAAAAAATCAATATCGAGATTTTAACGGAAATACATGACTTGGGGACCCCTGATACCGAAAAAAAATGTCGTTTTTTTAAAACCCGTCCGTGAACAACACTAGTGCTGAAACTATTCATAGAATTGTTCCCAAAATGATTATTCCTTTATCGATCTCGCTCAACTCCAAGCTCTGCGATTTTGGAAAACATCCTTTAAATGTTTGGGGATATCTCACGCAAAGCCCGTGGGACATTTCGTTTTTTTTTTTTGTTTTTTTTTTCTCCCTTCAAAAATAACTAAACACATTTTTTTCTTTAAATTTTCTGTAAGAATAGGGAGTCATCCATAAATTATGTAACGCTAAAGGGGGAGGGAAGGGATCTAAGGGCAGCATTACGCTGCGTTACATAGAGATAGAGAAGTGCGTTACAAGGGGGGGGGTATTGGAAATACTGGAAATATGCATTACGTAATTTATGGACGGCCCTAGAGTGAAATATATTTATAAGATGGCATAGCTCCGATTTTCACGATTACCCCTAAATTTTCGAAAGTATCAAAAGTTTGAATATTTGTCGTCTTCCTACCAGTGGCGAAGCTGAAGGGTAATCTAGGAGCCTTTGAATAACCAAATTATTTTTCAAAAAATTGTCATATTATTTTTCAATAATTTTTTCAGAAACCTTAAAGAAAATTAAATGTTTTCGACTCCTTTTCCTTCAAAATAATCAGCAGGGCGCTGGTTGGGCGGGGAGTCTGCCCGTGGACAGACAGTGGCTGGCGCACTTGCGCAAGGGCGTGCGTTTGAGACGCTCTACATCACCTCTATCGCATATCACCTCTCTATCCTATATCCCTCCTATCCTCTATCCTATATCGCCTGTCTCGCATTTACTGGGCAGTGAGTCTGGGCTCCCAGCATGCGCAAACCAGTACCACTATGAACGTCCCGGCCAGGCAAATTCACCTCATCACCAAAGGTTGTGGGAAAGTAGAGTGAGTTGTTCGGATGACGTTTGTGAAATTTTTTTTCGTGTTTTATTTTTGAAACAATGAATGAAGCTAAAGATTTAGTGTTATAGAAAATGTCCCACCGACTATGAAGCCTCTCCCATAACTCCCAAACGGTTCATGATATCGAAATGCAGTTTTCGCGTAACAATGCGGAATCATGAGGCAAGTGATGTGCAGTAGAGATAGAAATAAAAGAGATACGTAGTAATATCGTGTTAGATATGAAGAGACTATTAAATCTGCATTAAAGCTGACATGACCATGAACTTTCAGATTCAGAATTATTTGGAAGACACAGAATTTATTTTTTTTAAATTATTGATATTTTTAATACAGCAGTCATACAGCAGCTCAGATAATTTAATTAATACAGCAGCTCAGATAGAATATCGATTTCAAAATTTTGAAAACTTTCATTTTATTGAATTTCTTGACAAAAAGCAGTTTTCCACCTATAAAGAGTCCTTTCTTCTAAAAAGTTATCTCTAATAAAACAATATCCATTCTTTAACAGTGAGCAGCTTCGAACTGAACTGACAAATGTATACATTGATAGTGCAAATATATGCCTGCAGATTTGTTTTTGAAATATTTCTTGGTCAAATTGGCCTAGAACAAAATTATAAAGAGATGATTCAGTTGATAGTACTCAGTCTAACTTTCCCTGTATCTACAGCATTATGTAAAAGGAATATAATTACATTAAAGAGTCTGAAGTCATTCCATGGAATTCCTGAGAAATTCAATGGGAAATGTCAAGATTAGTAATTTCAGTACATTGGCTATCAAGAAGTGTTTGCTAAATAAACTTAGCAGAAACAATAGCTTTAAAGGACAAATTTTTGATGTTTTTGCTGAATGAACAAAAAATGATGAATGAACTAATGATCAAAAGAAGTGTAAGATATTCAGAATAACCAACTGCATAATTCTAGCTTCATCGCTGCTTCCTACAAGTACAATATTCAATACAGCAATTTTTTTCTTCAAATGATATTTGTGCTCGATAATTAGTTATTTTATTAACATCATGTTCATTCTTTTTTTTTGTCCCTTTGTTGAAAATTTAGTAGATTTTTCTGTAATTGGATTCACAAGGCTCATTTCAACGAACGCTAACTACAAAGCGGGGTCATATATGACCCCGCGCTCTCATAAATGTTCTTTCTTTTTTTCAGACTTAATATTCAACAATAGAAAGTGGAATCTCTGTTTTAGCGACAAGAAAGTTTATTTATTTATAATCTGTCATACAATAACTGTAAAACATACTATAGAAATTATTAAATCAATCAACTTGCAAACACGGTTCCTCTTCCGTATAGATAAATCTATGAGATATAATACTTGGTGCTGTTAGCAAACACGATAACTTCATAAAGAACACTGTTGAAAGCGTGATAAAAAATTAAAAATATTAAAAAATAATATTAGAACATTATGAATGTAGCTAATCTGACTTTCTATTTGGCAAGAAACTTTGACATAAAACTGCAAGGAGAAAGAATAAACAAAACTCAATCTTCCAAGCTATTCTTATAAATGAGTAACTTATATTGGATTCGTTGACATTCTAACAGAAAATAAACGATAAACATCAACAAAAGCATACTCACGAATTAGAAAAATCAGTGACCTTAATTACAACGTGGGGTCAAATATAACCCTAATTACGTTTATTTATATTCTTGTGGAAAGACATAAGGAGAAAAGATACACAAGTGGACTGCCGTGGCGGACGCAGAATGACTAGAATGCAAGATACAATGACCGCATGACATGGCAGCGCTATTCAAGGCTGTAAATATTTGTGATAATTTCACTGTGGGGTCACAGGTGACCCTAGCCTTGTGTTTCCAGGGTTAAATGAAATCTAGGCAATATTAAAACCAAGATTTTCTGAAAAATGGCTCAATTTTTTCTTTAAAATTTTGTAGGGATAGTGTTAAATGTACTCTATAAGATGACATGGAAATTCAAAACTTTTGGCTGAAAATGAACTTCAAAATGTGGATTTTCAGAAACACTCAAACAATACCTTCTCAAAAACAGCTCATAATTTTTCAATGAAAATTTGAAATACAGGTTCAGGCCTCTTCTTCAATATTTTTTTCTGAACCTTTAAAGAAAATTAAATGTTTTTTGAATCCTTTTCCTCCAAGATAATCAGCAGGGCCAGAGGCGTATCTAGGTATTCAGGCGCCCATGGCAAGTATAGAATTTGCGCCCCTGTCAGGATACTTCAAACTAGGGTTGTTGATAATTGTTTTAATGAGTACACACTAGTGTAAATAAGATTCTGATTATTTTCAAAAAGTTTCATAACAATTTCTCTCGAAAAATATGACTGTTTTTAATTTTAGGAGTTGAGAGAACAGAGAATTAGTTTTGTTTGTTTCTGCGGTAATAAGCGGGTCATATTGATATGAAGATAGGGAACACCCTGTTTTGTGAGGTGAAATGAACGGTAATAACAATTAAAATTCATTTGAATATGCGAAAGTGGGCGCGCCCATCGCCCGTTTGTGAGTGAAGATGAGCGGTAAAAAAATGGTTTTGCGGTAATAAATTAGTAAAAAATTAGTTAAAAATTCTGGTTCTGGTTTGGTTTGATTCTGCCATGGTGAGCGAGTCAAGCTGATATCGAACTAGTCCGCCACCCATGTTTTTCGGTGAAGATGGGCTGTAAAAAATGCTTTTGCAGTAATAAATTAGCAATAAAATTGTTAAAAACTATGGTACGGATTTGGTTTGATTCTGCTATGGGGGACGGGCTAGCTTGATATCAAGCTAGCTCGCCACCCATTTTTTCGGTGAAGATGAGCGGTAAAAAAATGGTTTGGCGGTAATAAGATAGTTAAAAATTCTGGCGCGTTGTAGTTTGGTTTGATTCTGCTGTGGTGGGCGGGCCAGCTTGATGGACCTATTTTATTCACTTTCAGAATTAGCAGTATAGTTTATAATCAATACTTTCTCCAAAATTTCTACTCTAAGGCTGTCTTTTATGTGTTAAAATCATTTTGAAAGCTGAAAATGAACTTTCAACTGACAGATTTACAAGAGCAAACAAATTTAAGCACTTAAGCACTTTTCTCACGCCCACTTCTGGAACTTCTTCACTCCCCTTCTCCCTCAAACAACAAACGTTGTACTATACGACCCATTTAACCACTGAACTGTGTTTTGTAAGCTCCTTCTTTCCGACAGTAGGTTTTTACCTGACCTGTGGCATTCCTCGCCTGGATTACGAAGACGACGCGCCGCGGGGATTACTGGTCGGAGACGAGCCTGAAACATCCCTTTTATGTTGCGTTGCAGAGCTCATGTTCGGTGTGTTGGATGAGAGATTTCGGTGCGTTGTCAATTGCGTATTCGATCAGATAATACTACACTTTGGGAAATTCGGGAAAGTATTTGCTTTTCCGTTAAACATATTTTTTAAAAAATGGCAATTAAAATATGGTCAAGAGAGCCGTATTTTACCAGCATTGGGGGCCCTTAGACCTAGGTTAATTTGGGGGCCTCTATTCTTACTTTCACCCTATTTCGATGCTGAAATATAAAAAAATCCTATCAATTCACATTGTATTTTATATTTGTTTAATATTTTGAAAGTATATCTTAGTGTTTCAATTTAAGATTATTCAAACAAAAAATTTAAACATTTATGTAAGAATAACAGACTTATAATTGCATTAAAAAATATTACAAATTAAATACTTTAATTTTTTATTGAATTGCACAATATAAAATTAAAAAAGATCACCCAGCAACATTTCATACAAATATCATCCAACGATGCGTGACACATCACTCGGTTTTACCAGTTTTTTTGCGTACAGTTTAATCATACATCACATTTTATGTTATTTTATTTTTTGAAACCTAAGTGTTAAATATTTTTAAGAACTATCTGGGGCCCTTGAACATTGAGGCCTTGGGCCCGGGCTCGTGCGTTAACACGGTACTTTGGTGGTCATTCTTGAAAATTACTTGGTGTATATTAGATTAACAGCAACTGCCCTCTTAGAACATTTTAGTCACTATAAGATGCTTTCAGTAGATCTATTTTTTCATGATTCGTAAACATCTGCAATTAATTTTCACAACATCCTAAAGGAACTAAATAGGCTTTTGTCCTAAAATCCGAGGTCTAATTATCAGTAATGTTTTGGAGAACTTCAATGATTTTGTCGAAGATGTTTCACAGCTTCTACCAGCGCTGATGTCTGTCTCTGATAAAAATTCGACATCAGAACCACATTTTACTTTCCCGTATACGTACGTTAATACGGTACTGAAAAAGTTATGTAATGCTGTGCGCAAAAACGGCAGATTTTCGTCAGAAAACAATTCATTACCGTGCCCTGATAACGAAAAAGGGGATAAATCCAGTTGCTAAATTAAGAAAAAATTCCCTAACACGTGATGCAGCCTGAATCCCTGTTTTGTGGGTCCTTGATACCGGAAAACCAATTGAAAGCAAAACGTTTGTCCGTCCGTCTGTCTGTGAACAACACGCGACTAAACCGTTCAGGCGATTGTCCCCTTGAATTTGAAACCGATATTTTAATTTTGAGGGGATAGTTTACATGAAGCCAACATTCAAATTTCAAAAATTTTCAAAAAAAAAGGGCCAACAATTGACTAAATTTTGTTGTTGGATAGTCTAAAGGTTATGTAAGAAAATGGCGCAGGTCTAATTTTGGTTGAAAACTCTTTTTTTTTCTTCCGAAAATTTAAAAAAATTTTAAAAAATTCGGCGTTTTCTGACAACTACAATTATGAAGATACATTTTTTCTTAATAAAATGTGTTCATAAAAGCCATCTTCAAATAATGTCATGTTCAATTTTTCGAAAACATGAGTAATTTTGCGAAATTTTGTGTCAAACATACGTAATTTTATTTTCCAATTTTTTAAAGAAAATTGTCATTAGGACGAGGCTTTACTGTTCTTTAATATTCTTAAAATAATATTTTTGTTCTATTATTGCGAAACCGGCAAGTTAAGAAAATGTCAAAAATATATACTTCGGGCGGCGATAGATGGCAGATGGCAAGAGTATGTGGTAAGTCCGAATAACTAGCCGAGATTAAAAGAAATAGAAAACTAAAACGGGAAAGTCTGTGCTATTTGGTAGCACTACTAGTTTCTACTGTTCCCTGCTAGTTGTAGATACTGAAAAGAACCCATGTTCAAGAGGTCCGAAAAATGGGGTCATTAATACTTGTAGTTTTGCTGCGTGTACGCCAATCAAGTTAGTAGAGTGATTATCACAGTTGATGAACATGGCTAGATTGTTTAAAACGTTTATTTTATTTTCTCTTTTGTGTAAAGTTTAATTTCTTTATTGAAAAATAATTCAACTTTTTTCCGAGAATGACGAAAGCTAAATAGCGCCCCTTGAGAGTGGCGCCCATGGCACGTGCCATGTCTGCCATACCCTAGATACGCCTCTGAGCAGGGCTGCTGGCAGGCTGAGGAGTCTGCCTGTGGATAGACACCAGCCACAGTACTCTTAAAGTCATATTTCTTTTGTACTATTAGAGGACTAAAAAATTGAAGAAATTATCTTTAAGCACCAATAGATGGCAGCTGAGAAGAAAATGGAGCAAAAACAAGAAAAAAATCCTAGACTGAAGAGTAAAGTTAAGTAACTAGTATAATTTTTTCTTCACACTTTAGCACCACTAGTTCTTAAAATTGTTCTTAACATTGTTTCAAGAGGGATTTAACTTTCATTCTTTCTGGAAAATATTATTTACCTTTTCTGTAAATTTGAATAATTTTCCATTAACTCACTGAACTGAACAAAAAAGAACTCTTTTACAAGCATGTATCTCACATAAGGTTTTTAATTTACATCTGAAATTAAGTGCCTAATTTTTTTAAAGAAGATATTCTAATAGATAAGCAATTGTAAATGTAAATGTTCCATTCCAAGTCAAATCAAAAAAACTAGTGGTACTACGGAATGGCACAGACTTTCCCGTTTGTTTCGTTTGTTCTCGGCTAGCTATTCGGACTTGCCAATTCTCTTGACAGCTGCCATCTATCGCCGCCCAAACTAAATTTTTTTTTGACATTTTATTAATTTTTCAGTTTCCCTATAGTAGAATAAAACAATTATTTTAAGAATATTAAAAAAAACAGTTAACCTTGCCCTAGATGGCAATTTTGGTTGAAAAATTTGGAGCAGTTTTCAAGAAAATGGCGTTTAGCGCTACTGTAAATGCGAAATTTGAACCTCTTTTTCACAGAAAATTTTTGAGTTTTCGAAAAACTTCATTTGAAGTCATTTGAAGCACTTACACTCACAAATTCAATAATGTTTACAAATTGCTGGAAATGTGCATTTTAACTGTATGAGAGATCATTCAAAAAAATTACATTTTTGTAATTTTTGAAAAAATACCCCCAAATTAACTTTAATCCATATTGAAGAGTGCAATTAGGACTATCCGTTCGAAAGGTTTGAACAAAAATTTGAAACCATTTTTTAGAAAATGGCGTTTGAGCGTTTCTGAAAATGCGCAATTTTGAGCTAGTTTTCACAGAAAACTATTCAATTTTCGAGAAACTTTATTGGACATTATTTGAAGCACATGTACTCATAAATATAATAATGTGAACAAATCGCCGCTAATGTAAATATTAACGACGCGAAAGACAAGTAAAAAAACTACAATTTTGCAATTTTTGAAAAAACAAAAGAATAGAGGAATATGGCGTTAATGTCATCTCATAGAGCACATTTAGCACTATCCCTAAAAAAAGTTTAAAGAAAAAAAATTGGTGCTGTTTTTGAGAAAAATTAATTTTTGTAATGTTTTAAAAATTCAAATATTGCGTGGAATATTGCGCAAAAACTACTAAAATTTTCAAAAAAATGTACATGACCTTAATGAAAGAACTCGCTTTGGAGAACAAATTTTATTTGAAGGAAAAATCTCTATCTTCAATTTTGTAGTTCTAGGAAGACACCGAAAACATTTCAAACTGTGGCAATTTTCGGAAATTCAGGGTTAACCGTGAAAATGGGACCTACGCCACCTTAATAAGTGTATTTACTCTATTCCTACAAGAAATTTAAAGAAAAAAATTGGAGTCGTTTTTGAGAAAATTTTGAAAATGTTCGGGGGGTTTCATGTAAAGTACCCTCAAATTTTGAAGAAAGTTTTTCAAAATCGAGGCGCCTTGAGTGGATGCAGATCGACCGGGGAATATCCATTTTGGAAGAAATTGCACATATGGTTTACGCACTAGTGTTGTTCACAGACGGTCAGACGGACGGACAGACAGACGGACGGACGGACGTATTGAAAAGACCCACTTTTTCGGTATCAGGGGACCCCAAAACGTGTATTTCCGTTGAAATCTCGAAATCGCTTTTCCGCAGCATTATATAACTTTCCCTATACTACGTATATTACTCCGTATATACGTACGTATACGGAAAGTAAAAAGACCAGAATTTGACCTTCATATTTTTAGTTATTTTCTATTTTTTCTATTTATTGTATGGATCAAATAAGTTTACAAGTGTATTTTTATTTTTTCTAACTTATTAATTTCGGAAATATTGCGTAATGAAATTTGCTAAGAATGACGCTCATCACTAACTTAAAAATATAATTTATTTGAATATACTAATTATAGAAATTCCGTTCAAATTTTATTCGAAACTTAAAAACATGTTTAATTTTTGAGATTTTGCTAAATACTTTTCTGAAATTTCAATTTTTTTAAAAAAATTCAATTTTGAAAATTGAATATTAATTTTATAGGAACGTGTGTAGTAGAGTGCTGCAATAGATGCGTTTGTTGCGTTACTGGCCGTCTATTTCTTTGGATATTTTACCAAACCGTGTGTAGTAAACTGTTGCAATAGAAGCGTTTCTTGCGTTACTGGCAGTCGGTTCCTTTGGATGAAGCAGTAATTTAAGTATTTCTTGAGGTGGTGAAACTTCACGATTGTATTTGGTTATTAAATGACGGATTTAGGACTCAAGTTTTGACTGACATTTGGAAAATTTCTGATTCCTCACAACTCACTTCAAATATATATACTCGCTTAACTTATAAGAATTCCTGAACTTTCGTCACAATGGACAGTTCTAATATATAACCGAATTTACTTCAGGTCTGGACAAAATTCCATTTTCTTCGGACAACTTTTTAGCCACTTTTATCATGCGTTAGGTTGCTGCAAAGTGTCGTTTAATTTTATTATTTATGTCCACCTTTCAAAAATTGTCAAAATTTGAATTTTCCACGTCTTGTCATCTGTTAAGCGAAAGGAATAGAAACGTTTCTTAATAATATCTTTATTTCAGCACCTCGAGGTCAGCATCTATGGTGGAAGCTTTTTTACACCATAGTTCGTACTCAGCTTCTACTACAGAGAGTGATGTTCTGTTATCAAAGTATGGAGCTAAGTTTTCCAACTTGTTCATTTCATGGATGGAAGCGAAGCCTGGAAGAAGCACCTGGAAACTTGGAAGAATATCTCCATTTGAAATAAATCTGTCTATTAAATTTTGAATCAAACTATCAAGACCAGGGATGAAGACTGTCACTCTGTAATAACTCTCAACCGAATTAACTTGTGGATTTGAGCGCTTTGTCTGCTTCGCTGTAAGTCGTTGAAGTTTCATGTCTGTTTTAAACATTTCATCTGAAAGCTGCGATGCAGACTTGAAAATGTCTTTAAAGATTTTGTCTGCGTCTTTACGGTAATTTCTTAAAGTGCCGAGAACATCTTCCGCATGTCGCAGGGCTAATACTAGATTGAGAGATTTTTCTTGAAGAAGCGCAGACAGTGGTAAGTGAGACTGAAAAGTTACTCACAAACGAGAAGACTAACCAGAAATTCAGTAAAGTTGAGGGCGTTGAAGAAATTGTCCGCATTTCTTTAGCAATTTCTGCCAAACTAATGCAAAGAGAATTAGACGAATTTTTTAAATACATTTGTTGCGTCATTAAGCAACGCATCTCTTAAGCCCTTGGGCAGTGAGCGCAAGTCAGAGTAATCCTCCATTAGCATCAGCGCTCCCTATATTTACATCAGCGCTTTCTGTATTTGTTTCACGTCTCGTCTGTCAGTTGTCAAGATGACCGCCAGGTAGCATCTCCGCGTATGCGCCTCACACCGCGCGCCCCTGCGTCACTACCCAGCGGCCAGAATTGGGAAGGAATAAGGAAGGGGGTAAGGTTTAGGACACTTCACAAAGGTTGAACTAGCCCATGTGAAGCAGCTGAACTCGTTTTGTCGGGAACAAATTTCACATGAGAATCGACGGGAATAGAACCCGGACCTTGATGAAAGGCGAGCGACTTTGCTCTGAGCCACGAGTTAAGACACAGTTATGCCTTTTGATGAATCTGTTTTCGCAAAGACGGAGAAGTCGTCTTTTCTTACTCACTGGCTCATATGTAGAAATCACATCCCGAAGAATTTTATTTGCGAATGGCTGATTTCGAATGAGATTCACTACTTCGTTGGCCGTACCAAGGCAATTCTTAACCATGGAAATAGACATTGTATTAGATAACGCAAGGTTTAAGCTATGGCTTGCACAATGAACGTATCTTGCATTCGGGTTCTGTTGCCTGATTGTAGACTGGACACCACTAATGTGACCTGCCATCGTCGCTGCGCCATCACGTCCTTGACCAACACACTTGGACATATCAAGACCTAACTCATCATAGCGTTTCAAAATTATGTAACCAATTGGTTAGATTTTCAGAAGACTGGTCGTGAATCGGAAGAAATCTTATAAAATCTTCGCGTATTATTGGAGTTTGTAACTATTTTTCTGTGACTATATATCTAATACAGGTCGAAAATTGTTCTGTGCCTGATACATCCATGGTTTCGTCAGCAAGTAAAACAACTTGCATTGTTTACGTTCTTGATTATCTCTTCAGGAACTATTTGTGAACATATCTGAATTATTTCATTTTGTACATCCGGACTCAAATACGTGGCATTTTTGCGGCTGTGGACGACGTGCTTTCTCAAATCTTCATCTCCAGAATTTGCTCTGAATCGCAACAGAGTTCGAAATTTGCCATCTTTTTTTGCAGGCTTTTCTAGAACAAGAGGTCCACTGTCACAATCACCTCTGACAGGTAGTTATTGTTCTGCACAAAATAGAATTGTTTCTATTATTGGTCAAATAGCCGCTCGGTTTTCTTCCTTTTCTCTAGCTCTTTGAGTATCTAATTGAGACGCGATGCCTTGACGTTTTCCTGCTGAAACTTTGAGAAAGGCCTCCGCCATCATAACACAGTGAGGTATTGCCTACTCATATGCTTTGTGAAAGCTTCTTTTATTTTCCTCCAATCTCTGAAGGAGCTGGTGGCGTAAAGCAAAATACGTCACGCTATAGACAATGTAGTTGCAATATCAGCTGATACCTTCATCTAGTATTTTTGCACATCTGTTTTAGTCATCTTCCCACGCATTTTTTTAGCGTGCGAATCAAACAATTTAAAATACTTAAGCAGCATTAGTGTATTAATTTTAATCTACTTTCTAATCTAATCTCTAATCTTTTAATCTACTTTCTAATCTACTAATCTAGCAGAGTATTAATCTACTTTTATACATGTCGATATATTTGGATAAATTTAAACTAATAAATAAATAATGAATTAATCAATAAAACAAAAAAGATTAGAATTTCGGGGAGGGTTTCAGCCCCTTGAGCCCCTCCCCTGCCTACGTGCCTGCCCTGCATTGTCGCCATTCTGAGAGCTATAAATTCTTTTTACTTATTTCAAATATTTCAAAATAAACAATTTCTAAAATATTAATGTGTAAGTCTATAACAAAAGTTCGAATGTAAGAAAGAAATAATATACAAAATTGCACATTCTAAATTACGACGCACCCAGCTGTCCGAAGAGCAGTAAATTTACAGTGGGCTATTATCTTTGTCACAACATTATAGAAAAAATACTCGTATTTTGAAAAAATTAAGCATGACCTTACATGAAGATGTTGTTTTGATAAATACATGTAATTGAGAAAATATTGTATTTTTAAAATTGTAGTTGTAAGAAAACGACGAAAACGAAGCGCAGTCAATGCCGAGCAGGCTATAGTGTTTGTCAGGAAATTATAGAAAAACTACTCATACGAATTTTCAAAAAAATTTCATGCACAGACTTTCCCGTATTAGTTTTCTATTTTCTTGGGTCTTCGCTAGCTATTCGGAATTGCCACATACTCTTTCTTGCCAGCTGCCATCTATCACCGCACAAACTACATTTTTGTCAGTTTCTTAATTTTTCGGTTTCCTTTTGGTAGAACGGAAATATTAATTTTAGAATATTAAAGAACAGAAAAACTTAGTCCTAAATGGCAATTTTCTTTTGAAAATTATGTGCCGGTTTCAAGAAAATTGCGTTTTAGCGCTACTAAAAATGCGAAATTTGAAGCTCATTTTCACAGAAAATTTTTGAATTTTCAAAATACTTTATTTGAAGTTATTTGAATCGCTTACACTCACAAGTATAATAACCTTTACAAATTGTTGGTAATGTGCACAATAAAGATATGAAAGATCTTTTTTAAAAATGCATATATGTAATTTTTGAAAAAACAAAAATATAACTCAAAATAAACTTTACGTCATATTAAACAGTGCAATTAGCACTATCCGTTACAAAAGTTTCAAGAAAAAATTTGCAGCCATATATGAGAAATAGGCGTTTGAGCGTTTCTGAAAATGCGGAATTTTGAGCTACTTTTCACAGAAAATGAGTTCTCGAGAAACTTTGTTTGATATTATTTAAAGCACATATACTCGTAAATATAATAATGTGAAAAAAATCGCCGCTAATGTAAATATTAACGACGTGAGAGACAAGTAAAAAAATACATTTTTCCAAATTTTTAAAAAACCAAAGAATAGAGCAATATGGCGTTTTTGTCATCTCATAAAATACATAAAGCACTATACCTACCAAAAGTTTAAAGAAAAAATTTGGAGCCGTTTTTGAGAAAATCTGGTTTTTGTAATTTTTTTAAAATTGCACATATTGCACGCAATATTGCGCAAAAACTACTAAAATTTTCAAAAAATGTATGACCTTAATGAAAGAACTCACTTTGGACACCAAATTTTATTTAAAAGAAGAATCTCTATCTTCAATTTTGTAGTTCCAGAATGACACCGAAAAAATTTTAATTTTTAGCTGTCAAGCTTTATTCCTCCAATTTCAATTACGATACCGAATTTATCACTCTTACTCTTAATTCAATCACATACAGATGTTGAAACGTAATTCAAGTTTTAAAATAAGTAAAAGTTTTGTAACCTTATTAAATTATTCGTATTAAAAAAATGAAAATATTTTAATAATTACTAGATATGTGTAATATAATTTCTTACATACTTGGCATAATTTATTACAACTATCGCTTAAAAAATTAGAAAAATTAAAAACAGGGGCTCCACATGATAAAAGTGCTACCCGCAAGTCGTTAAACCGGCCCTGGCAATAGGAGAAACTCCCGACAAGAAAATAAAATTTTAACAAAAACGGTATCCCCATGAGAAATCTCAGATAATAGAAAGTACTATCACAGATGCATTTTTACTTTCCCGTATACGTACGTATACACGGAGTGATAAACTTCGTGTATACGTACCAGTGGCGTGCATTCCATGGATTGAAGGGAATGAGTCATTCCCCTACGCAAAGCACAGAAAAATCCTTTCTATATTTAAAACATTCGTTGCTAATGGCCAGAGCAAAACTATTTACTCAACTTAGATTCTGAGCTAAGTACTAGTTGTTGAACCGCCACAATCGATGTTTTCAAAACGGTGTGTAAATTTGTCTAGTAACGTCAGCGAAGCTTCGTTCTTCGAAGATGTAGGCGTTCGACTTCGTCATGCCTCGTGAAAAGTCGGGTCAGCCGTGAGTGTGCGAGGAGAATGAATATTAGAATTAATTCCGTTGTGATCGACTGGCAGCAATTTCAAGTTCGAAATAATTTATTTTGGCTTTTTGAGAGTGTTTTATGTATGTGCTAACTACATTATAATACAATGAAAGTATAAAGCACCTAATAATACCGAGAACGTTTATATTAAGTTAAAGAAAGTATTTTAAACAAACTACTTCTTTGCGTACCGTTTTACAGTTCTCCTTTGCGGAAAGGGAATGCATCGGTGAACTCATTCCGCGCAGTAGTCATGGCATCTAGCGAGGAAAGTAGGAACAACCCGCGTTGACAGGCAGAGCCGCTCGACACGGGCGGCGCAACGCCCACGGATTGCGATAATCTCCATTTCCGGTGATACATTCGAAGTAGGCACGATCAACTTTCAGAAGAATAAAACATTACAGATATTTCGAGGAATCACTACTCATAAGAATTGCAGACGGAAGTTTGGATCGTATTCGCCCTTGGTCTATTATGAGATAAATTCTACCAGGATTGTCGCGAGAGTTGATATCAAAAATAATAAATATTTGCATTCAGAGCAAAAACAAGTAATACAAGATGCAAGAAAGAGAACTAACAGGACGTGAAATTTGTCCCGGGGAATTTAAACCGCAGAGCATCCACAGAATGTGAAAAGTGTAAGAAAACAGTAGAACAGACATCACATTCATTGTTTGTATAGATCGTTAAAAACATTATTACTGAACTCTATAGATGCATTTTCAAACTAACATTCACCATGTATTAAAGTTTACGCACTTATTTTTCATCTGATGAAAGAAAAAATATACTTTAATACATTGATGGATTTTATAAATTTGTTAATAATTTTAAATAACTAAGAACTCGATAAATAAGGTTACGCTGTAAGTCACATAAATACCGAATTATATTTGTTTATAATGTTAGAAGGCATTTAGCCAACGAAATTTCCCCTGGGGCCTGTTTACTCCCGGGCGACCAGTTACGTTCGTATGCAAGACATCCGGGTTAATATTCACATTTTGTGAAAATTCATTTCATCTTTAACTGTTTTACGTTTTTTATACCTTGGACTTCAAAAGTGCTTCCCCTACTAAAATTATCACCGCACGCCACTGATACGTACGTAAACACGGAGTGATATACGTAGTATAGGAAGAGTTATGTAATGCTGCGCGAAAAAATGGCCAATTTTCGCCAGAAAAAATTCGTTGCCGGGCGCTGATAACAAAAAAAGTTAATAAAACCAGTTTCTAAATTAAGAAAAAAAACTAACACGTGGTGTAGCCAGAACCACTCCCTTGTGGACCCTTGATACCGAAAAACCAATTGAAAGGAAAACGTCCGTCTGTCTGTCCGTCCGTCTGTGAACACTGCTAGCGCCTAAACCATACGTACGATTTCCTCCAAAATAGATATTCCTCAGTCGATCTGGTTCTAGTGGAAGCTTTGAGATTTTGAAAACGATTCTGTTGGGGGTACTTTACATGAAGCCCTCGGACATTTTCAAAAGCACATTTTCAAAAACGGCTCCAAATTTTTTCTTAAAATTTCTTGTAAGAATAGAGTAAAATACACGTAATACGGTAGCATAGGTGCCATTTTCACGGATAACTCTGAATTTTCGAAAATTGCAAAAAATTAAAATTTAAAAATTAAAAAATGCATCTATAGAGTTCAGTAATAATGTTTTTAACGATCTATACAAACAATGAATGTGATGTCTGTTCTACTGTTTTCTTACACTTTTCACATTCTGTGGATGCTCTGCGGTTTAAATTCCCCGGGACAAATTTCACGTCCTGTTAGTTCTCTTTCTTGCATCTTGTATTACTTGTTTTTGCTCTGAATGCAAATATTTATTATTTTTGATATCAACTCTCGCGACAATCCTGGTAGAATTTATCTCATAATAGACCAAGGGCGAATACGATCCAAACTTCCGTCTGCAATTCTTATGAGTAGTGATTCCTCGAAATATCTGTAATGTTTTATTCTTCTGAAAGTTGATCGTGCCTACTTCGAATGTATCACCGGAAATGGAGATTATCGCAATCCGTGGGCGTTGCGCCGCCCGTGTCGAGCGGCTCTGCCTGTCAACGCGGGTTGTTCCTACTTTCCTCGCTAGATGCCATGACTACTGCGCGGAATGAGTTCACCGATGCATTCCCTTTCCGCAAAGGAGAACTGTAAAACGGTACGCAAAGAAGTAGTTTGTTTAAAATACTTTCTTTAACTTAATATAAACGTTCTCGGTATTATTAGGTGCTTTATACTTTCATTGTATTATAATGTAGTTAGCACATACATAAAACACTCTCAAAAAGCCAAAATAAATTATTTCGAACTTGAAATTGCTGCCAGTCGATCACAACGGAATTAATTCTAATATTCATTCTCCTCGCGCACTCACGGCTGACCCGACTTTTCACGAGGCATGACGAAGTCGAACGCCTACATCTTCGAAGAACGAAGCTTCGCTGACGTTACTAGACAAATTTACACACCGTTTTGAAAACATCGATTGTGGCGGTTCAACAACTAGTACTTAGCTCAGAATCTAAGTTGAGTAAATAGTTTTGCTCTGGCCATTAGCAACGAATGTTTTAAATATAGAAAGGATTTTTCTGTGCTTTGCGTAGGGGAATGACTCATTCCCTTCAATCCATGGAATGCACGCCACTGGTACGTATACACGAAGTTTATCACTCCGTGTATACGTACGTATACGGGAAAGTAAAAATGCATCTGTGATAGTACTTTCTATTATCTGAGATTTCTCATGGGGATACCGTTTTTGTTAAAATTTTATTTTCTTGTCGGGAGTTTCTCCTATTGCCAGGGCCGGTTTAACGACTTGCGGGTAGCACTTTTATCATGTGGAGCCCCTGTTTTTAATTTTTCTAATTTTTTAAGCGATAGTTGTAATAAATTATGCCAAGTATGTAAGAAATTATATTACACATATCTAGTAATTATTAAAATATTTTCATTTTTTTAATACGAATAATTTAATAAGGTTACAAAACTTTTACTTATTTTAAAACTTGAATTACGTTTCAACATCTGTATGTGATTGAATTAAGAGTAAGAGTGATAAATTCGGTATCGTAATTGAAATTGGAGGAATAAAGCTTGACTACCCAAAGAAACATTTCCGTGATAAATACGATCTGTTGATTCTTTTCTGATTTAATTTATGCCCTAACAAATCATCCAAACAAATTAATAATTATCAAACGGTTGTATTTTATAACTAGAACAACATGTCGTATGACATATTGTTTAACTATAAGATTAACTTTAACGTTATTTATTTATATATCCTTTTGTTTGTCTTTTTTACAATAAATTCACAAATTTCATAACTGCAAAACGGTTTTTCTTCATTAGTGAGACATTGCGCGGGCCCCCAAAAAGCGCGGGGCCTGTAGCACGTGCCACAAGTGCTACTAGGCTATACCGGGACTGCCTATTGCAATTAAACTCTTATTTATCTTCTCTACATTCATTTCGTAGACGCTTGACAAACTATCTGAAGAGCTTAAATTGTCATTTCCTTTATTTCCACTGTTTTCACTATATTCACGGGACGTTCCGCTACTTTCGTTAATGCCACGGGAGCCACTGATCTCTACGCTCTCTTCACTAAATAAAAAGCTTTTTTGGAAGCTGACTCCCTTTTTTTCGAAATGAATCACTTGCCAATCTAACGACTCCTGTACAAGTTTTACTAGTAAATCATGGTTTACGTGGCTTGGAGAGTTTCTTTACTTAATATCATTGTCAGAAAGATTAAATGGATTGAAACATTTGTCGTATCTTATACGGTGATCGCCACTCATCAGGCACGTAGGCAATCGGAGGGGCTCGAGGGGCTGAAACCCTCCCCGAAATTCTAATCTTGTTTGTGTTTTTTTTTCCTATTCATTCATTATTTATTTATTAAGTTTAAATTGACCAAATATATCGACTTGTATAAAAGTATATTCAAATTCTGCTGATTAATACACTAATGCTGCTTAAATATTTTAAATTGTTTGAATCGCGCTCTAAAAAAATGCGCGGGAGAGCAAGAAAAGACTTCTCCGTCTTCTCGAAACCATGGTGGAAAAACCACCATGCGCGAAACCAGATTCATCGAGAGACATGACAGTGTCTTAACATTCGTCGAACTCTTCAACTATATTTGCATTAGTTTGGCAGAATTTTATAAGAAAATGTGGACAATTTCTTCAACGGCCTCAACTTCACTGGCAGCTATAGAAAAAAGTGAATTTCTGGTTAGTCTTCTCGTTTGTGAGAAACTTTTCAGTCTCACTTTACCACTTTGTGCTTCTTCAAGACAAATCTCTCAATCTAGTACCAGCCCTGCAACATGCGAAAGAGGTTATCGGGACTTTAAGAAATCACCGTAAAGACGCAGGCAAAATCTTTAAAGAAATGTTCAAATCTGCATCGCAGCTTTCAGATGAAATGTTTAAAACAGACGTGAAACTTCAACGACTTACAACGAAGCTGACAAAATGCTCAAATCCACAAGTTGATTCGGTTGAGAGAGTGACAGTCTTCATCCCTTGTCTTGATAGTTTAATTCAAAATTTAACTGACAGATTTACTTCAAATGAAGATATTCTTTCAAATTTACAGGTGCTTCTTCCAGGCTTCGCTTCCATCCATGGAACGAACAAGTTGGAAAATTTAGCTCCATACTTTGATAACAGAACATCACTCTCTGCAGTAAAAGCTGAGTACGATGTAAACAGGGTTGGGCAAAATACTTGAAAAATGTATTTCAGATACAAAATACAAAATACTTCGCCGAAAGTATTTTAGATACCAAATACTTTCATAGAAGTATTTTAGATACAAAATAGTATTTTAAAATACTTTTGAAAATACAAAATACAACCAACGGTGTTTTACACATAATATCTTCTATCCTATTTTTTTATCTTTTAAACAATCATTCACGTTCAATAAAAAATCACATTTAAAATTTTATTATTAAAAATGTATAACTTTCTTTATACAAAAATGTTTCAAATGAAATTTTCAACCCATTTCAGGTATCCGTATGGGGTCATCCATAAATTATGTAACGCCAAAGGGGGAGGGAGAGGATCTGAGGCAGCGTTACGCTGCTTTTCATAGAGATAGAGAAGTGCGTTACAAGGGGGAGAGGATATTAAAAATTCTCGAAATTTACGTTACGTAATTTACGGACGGCCCCTATCATTTATGATGTATGTTCCTAATTTATGTCTGAAGGGCATCTTGTCCATGCTAAGAGCCGAAGGAATATTTGGAGTTTAAAGATCTCACCATGAGTTCTTGGGAGGTGATAGTTTGGCACAAATATTGCAGGTTATTGACAATTAACCAAGATGCCTTTCAGACTTAAAGTATGAACATACATCACAAATGATATGTATATCTGATGAATACTGCGGATTTTTAGGTTTTAAAATATGCATTTTAAGTGCCTAAAATAGGTTCTTTCAGCATCTGTTAGGCTTTTTAAATGGTAGAATATGCACTAATAAAACTCGCAACTTACAAGAAAACTCACTTTTTGACCATTCATTATATTTATCAAAGATAAGACTATAAACCAATATTACATAGAATCAGTATTGAACATTTTGCGATAATACTATTTATGAACAAGTTTGTTTATAGTTAGAATTATTCCTACCGTATTTTGCCTCACAATAAATTACTAATACAATACTTTCTCAGATATAATACTTTCTCAGAAAATAATAAAATATACATATTTGTGCCTGGCGGCTTAGCTCGTTGCTCAGCGTGCTCGTTTTCCATGACACGATCCCGGGTTCAATTCCCGGTCGGCCAAGTTTATAATGTGCGTTTTCCCTGCAAAATACGAGTATATGTTGCTGTGTGACAATGAGAAAACTTACTTCTCAGGTTGAGAAGACCAGAATACACTTTAGGGATGTCTTTATGCTAACCACGCGTACCTCCTTAACCCATGACCACGAGGCCGGAACGCTGCTGGAAGGCCATGGCCCGTACGCAGGTTGTCGCCCCAAGTACAAACATAATTGTAATTTCTAATGAAAACAATTAAGAAAATTTCTTCAAATTTATTTTTGATTTCTGAACGTTTATTTGTATTTTTCATTTTTTGTATTTTTATGCTAAATTAATTTTTTGTGGGCATAATATTTAAAATGTCAAATATGATTTGATTAAACAGTATGTACAACCTTATAATAAAAAAAATATTTCATCATATTTCAGTCGCCCTAAATATCACATTCCAGATATAAAATAAGTTGATAAATGGATTAACTGGAGGTTTTAGGCTACGTAACACTGTTTTGCAAAATTTTGATATTTTTATTCCATGTTTTTGCACGTTTTGGTGTTTTTATTGCAATTTTTAGGGAGTTTTACTGCGCATTTTCATGCAGTAAATATCACCCTTGATCTTTAAATATCACCCTTGTCTGTTGGGCTGACACGAAAGAAAAAAGGTAAAAGAAGTCATAGACAAAAGAAACTAGGCAAATTAGCCTCATTTTAGGTTTTTAAATGTAAAATAATTAATGTTGAAATAGGCTCTTTTAGGTGCTACAAAATTGATGGGTTTTAGTTCAAAAAAACTTAAAATGTATCTATAAAGCTTCATTTAGTACAAGGTACCCAGGAAAAAATAGATTTTTACCTAAATATACCATAACGAAATATCGGCTCTTAAAAACAACGCAAGCACAAGTTTTTAATCAATGCGCACAACCACAGGGCCACGAGGCACACTCATGGGCAGCACTCGTTCTGGCACGCGGAGCCTGCTCTCCTAGAAATTCAATCGCAGCTCGCGATTACAGCCTCGGTGTAAGAAATATACCTTAAACCGTGATTGCAGCGCTCCTCCGGTTATCTCAGGTTGAACCGACGAAGAGAAAAAACGTAATCGGAAGAACCGGTCGCACTCATCCATGTGGCGGGACCCTCTCCATTTTCTGGCCTAATCAATGTTTGTGACGGATTAAGAAAAAGTATTTTTGTATTTTGAAAATACAAATACTATCAGAAAGTATTTTCGATACAAATACAAAATACATGTTTAAATATGTATTTTCGATACAAAATAAAAATTACAAAAGTATCGAAAATACGTATTTTAAATAAAAGTATTTTCGATACTGCCCAACTCTGGGTGTAAAAAAGCTTCCATCATAGACGCTAACCTGGAAGTGTTGAAAGTCTTAGCGATCCAGTATATTTACGTACTATATCAGTATACTATCTTAGCTACCTTGCCAGTAACTACTGCTAGTGTGGAGAGGTCATTTTCTACAATGAAGAGAGTAAAAAGTTTTATACGTAGTGTAATGCTTGATAACAGACTCAGTGCACTAGCTATGATTTCAGTTCATAAGGATATCACTGTGGACTCAGACAAAGTTATTGACATTATGGCTGGAAAGAAGATCAGAAAATTGTTTTTGTAGTTGATGCCTCCTATAGTTCGGATTTTTCTAATAGAAAATAAATTAAATATTGTATTTAAACTTTCGAAATAATGTTATGTGGAAATAATGTTTAAATATGTTTAAAATGATGTTGGTGTTTCATTTTTTAAGAGAATCTCTTTTATACAAACCCGATAAAGATATTATTATAAATCTCGTATATCCATTTTTTTTAAATTTTGGAAGCCCCTCCCGAGAAATAATCCTGGCTACGGCCCTGCCACTTATGTTGCACAGTGTACACTCGATCCACAAAACGAACTCTAGCACTCTTCTCGTTTTAAGATGCTTATTTGCGACTAATGTTTAGAAAATTTTACAAGTGATCTGTTGTATTTCACGAGCAAGTTGAGGAGGACACCTCGACCCTTAGGACGCAAAGGACTCAACAGTAAAAAAATTCGTTTCGCGACACGAGGAAAAGCAGTAGCAGAATTCTTTTTGCTGTCACCCGTCCCTTCTGGGGACAGAGTGAGCATATGAGTTATTAATATTTCTTGAAACCCTAATCAGGCAGATGGTAATGCCTTTCATTGTTCTTCGGCACTTGCATCAATGACTGATCTGACACAATCAGTGGAAGTGGAACACAATTAGTGTAGGGGCAGGCCCCACACACCCGCATACTTACAATATATTTTTTTGATCTGTATGTGTTCAGTGCCCACTGCCTTTCATGTGATGTTTTGTAGAAAATTGAACAAGAAATATGCCTATATTTTTTTCAAATTTTTATCGGAACGAGTTCATATAGAAATTTTCATTTTTTAAAAATAACTACTTTTTTAAATGAAATATTTATTTTTTGAGAAAGTATTTTACTGAGCAATAAAATACACATGTCAAAATATTAAATGAAACAAACCAGGAATGTTAAGTACATTTTGACACAAAGTCATACATTCTGGGGGCAGAGTGAACATCTGAAATTCTAATAACTCTTGAAATGCTAATTAGGCAGACTGTCATTCTTTTTGTGTAGTTCTTCAGCATTTGGATCAAAGACTGACCGAACTCAATTCATTAGTGCATGGATAGGCAGAGCATGCCCTCAAACTCACAATTGATTTTTTAAGAACAATGCGTGTTGAGTGCCCACTTTTTTCTTGTTGCATTTTATAGAAAATTGAACAAGGAATAGGCCAGTATTTTTTTCAAACTTTTATCTCATCAAGTTTATATAGAAATTGTAACTTAAAAAAAAATACATTTTTTAAAATGAAAAAAATATTTTTTGAAAAATTTATTTACACAGGAATGAAATTCATATTTCAAAGTATTAAATGAAACAAACCAGGAATTTTTGTATTAAATACATTCAGAACAACAATTGACCATATTTTGTGAAGTGTAAATTCCAAAATTTAATGTAGGTGTAATCACACACATAATCAATTTTCAGGCAATAAAAAAAAACACTGTACTTTTTTTTTGATGTCCAGATTAGGGAAAAAAATATCGTACATAAAAAAAAAGTTGTGTCAACTCTTGTGTGATTTGATGTGAAATGGCTCATGTACTTTTCTTTTGTCACTGAACCCAGGGGTGAAGTGAAGGGGAGGAGTAGCTGGGGCAACGTGCCCCAGGCTCCGACTTAATTGGTACCCTGAATTTTTTTCATTTAAGAGAAATAAAATATCCTTCTCTAATTAAAATTTAAATCTGTAAGTTATTTCTGATGCATGGAGAAATTATTTCTTTTTATGAATAGGGGGAAGAGGGAGTTTTTGTTTGAAATGAGGGGCCCCCGTGGATAAACTGCCTCAGGCCCCTGGTTTTCTCTAGGTGGCCCTGATTGAACCTATTACATAAAAGAAGAATTTGAAAATTATTCTCAGTATTTAAGAATTGATATTGTTATCAATATTTATAATAACATAATTAAACACAACTATTTAATTGAACTAAACTGAGAATAGATACTGCCTCAATTATACGATGATGTCTTCTTTTTTTTTCTCTCCATTTCGCAATATTATATTTTGTTCTTTTTTATTAGCATTTCTTGTTAATATGATGATAGGACCAACTTAATTTTTATTTGTAAAGATGTTTGCACTTGTACTTTGTATCAAATACGTGGTTTGATTTATTGATCAATGAATGTATATAATTTCTGATAAAAATTTTTAGTTGTCATTGTTACTGACTGTCTAATAGATCTTAACAGGGCTAGGATTGTGTTGGCATGTCTTTTCATTGGTGCATTCTAGACATAGCTAACTTGTAAATTAATTTTTATCATGACATGTAGGTGCCAGAAATGTATACTAGTTATTGAGTAATTTGTTGTCATTTGTTACCATTTTCAATTGTTTGAACCTTTGTGTTATTTTTGTCATTTTCACGCATTTAGTTTGCTTTTTGTTAGCGATTGTTTCATGAATTGACAAATAACAAACTCAAACAAAGTTTTTATTGTATGATCAATTCATGATGAAATTCACTACTACAGTGGACTCTGTTTTCCAAACTCTCAAAATTACAAAGATCTTCAGTAACTTCCTTCACCTCTCACAAATGACGGATGGAAGTTCAGAGCTAAAGATTACATTTCCTCCTAAAATAACGATTTTATATTAAAAATAATTTTGTATAAATAAATTTATTTAAAATTATAGAATTCATTGAATAAATAAAAATATTCATACAAAGTTTTTAGTATTTTAAAAAAATTAGATAATTTTTGTATTATTTAGTCATTTTATAGATTATTTTCCTCTAATTTTTAAGTCATTTTCAAGGAAGTTTAGGTCATCAGAATCTGAGCCATAGTTATTACTAACAAATGAAGTTTCACAAAGATATAGTGAAGCAAAGTCAAGGTTTCATCACAGTTGTTATATCAATAGGATATCATTCAACCATTCATGCACAATGATTAGAAAGCCATTGTTTATTTTGGGTGCTCTTTATTTCTATGATTATTTTACATTATTATCTTAGTTAATAGGTAATTACTGAAATGCTATTAGTTTGTTTCGAACAACCCTTTTCTTTTGTCTTTGAAATGGAATGTTGTATGAAGTTACTATAAAACTAGTTTTATAATTAATTCATTAGAGCACTAATGTTGTGTTCTATGAACATTCTAATCAAATGTTAATGCACCATCATAGATAATCATTATTAAGGTATTGAAAATTGGTGGTTTAGACAGCAGATTCTTGAAAAACCTAATTAGTAAATTTCTGTGAAACATTTTTCAATTAATACAGGAATTATATACAGATAATAGGAATGTTAAGAAATCATCATATTGAGCTGTACAAATAGCACTTCAATTATTGGAATTTGTTCACACTGTCAAAAAATGAAATATTTATTGATGTACTTGGGGAACCCATAAAAAATGATAGAAGGAAATTTCATTCTTAAATTATTAATAATTAGAGAACACAATATTTATATTTCTTAAAAACAAAATTTGGTACAAAGTGTTTTTCTTTCAATTTAAGAATGTCTATTCTATATTTTTTAGCATCAAACTGCTCTGAGAAACAGTGTCATTCACAACAACTTTTTTTAATCCATATCCAAATATAACTTTTTTAATCCATAAATTTCACAATACACAAAAGAGGGTTCTTATAAAAACACACTTACTTTGTCAAAAGATTGGCTCTGAGATCATTCGTCCATAATTTTTTCCTTTCAGATTTTATTGATTGATAAGTGATTCCAGATGCATCAACTGCTTAGGTTATTAGTCTCGTGAGTGTAGTACACGTTTTTATTGCGGGAGGTGGTGATGATCTTCCCCCACTGGATGAAGAGAAAAACCGGGCAACTTTTTAAATGTTTTTTATGAGCTCAAAAAATCACTGAAAATAAAAAAGTTTATGATCTATTTTTTTATATATTTAGCTCTCAGTGCCACTGCTTTTAATGAAGTTTATTGCTTGAGATCGCATCTTTGAATTCAGTTTAACTGCAGTTTACATTGAAGTAAAAGCACAATTCACTTTTTATGGTGTTTATGACAATTTCTTTCTCCAGTGCATACATTTCATGACGCTAAAGATTCGTTCTACAAAAGCATTGGATACGGGAATACCACAGACAAACTGCACAACTTTGAACAAATTTGGTGCTCCTTTTTTGAAAAAATTGCAGCACATAATAAACTTTTCATTTGTCTCTTTTCATCCGGAGTTGAGTTGTAAAACTTTTTGGGCAGTCTATCTGAATCCATCCTTTGTAAATGGCTGTACCATAACAATCTCTTCTTTTCAACAGCATCACTTAAGCATCCTATATTTAATCGCCCTTTTATCGTCTTGATCAAGCAATGTAATTCTACAGCATCTTCATCAAAATCTGTTCTCAACACTATTAATTCTTTTTTTCAGAGCTTGGTTAAGTACCCTTTCAGAGCCATATGTTACTGGGCTCTCTACCAAAGACTTAAACAGCTTGATTTTTGTTCTATTTCTAATGCCCTCATTCCAAAGTGGTGGGTTTAATTTATTGATTACCTGTCAATCCTTGCCAATTTTTGATAAAATATCAGCTTGATCCGTACCCGCTTCAGTCAAAATTACTTCTAAAATCCTTTCAATTTCTCCTTAATATCTTTTTTTATTTCATTTTTCAAAATTCATTAAAAATAATAAATAATTTTTAACCTTAGAACCCTCTAGGATATCGTCCAGCTTCCAAATACATCATCAACTACCAAACTAGTGGTTGTACAACAGCACATACTTTCCCGCGTTATTGGAAACAGCTACGTAATATCGAAATATTGAATTTTCTGCGCTACTAACATCTTCGCTGTTATTTGAAAACGTCCAATTAAACCAAGTAGCGAGCAACTCACTGTTACCATCGCAGTGTTGTCAAAACTATGTGAATTCGCTTGGGTAATGATATTAATACAGTAATTAGGATATATGTAATTGACATCAAAATAATTACGAAAATTCTGACTGCTCACTCCTGAGTTGCCTTTCGTTGTAAAATAACAGTTTCAACGCCGTTTCATCGTTTTTCTTTTATCCATCACGCAGTAAATTTCTTTAAGGATAAGATGATGTTAAATGGTGTATAACTAGACCCCGGAATTTCATACATTAAAAACGTTTAAAAAATTTTAATATGCATGCAACCATGACCTTAAAATTGGCAATATACGCCCGTAAAATAGCCAATACATGAGCTTAAAACTAAAAATATACATTAAACAAAAAGCGTTAACAACCGTTAACATTTTCTACTGGTAATCATTTTACCCCCTAGAACATAACGCGTATAATAAAGTAATTATTTTCATGTTAATTGTGGAAAGTTTCCGTTTGTTTGAAACGGAAACTTCACGCGTAAAATATGAACATTTTTTTTCTACAACTGCATAAAAATATGATACAAAAGTTTTGTTTTGGAGAAAGAAGCCTGATATCCCGGAAAATATGGAAATGCATTTCATAGGGCCATGATTAGAGAAGAGTATTCTAAAACCTTGCAAAAAAATACTCTACTCATTACAAATGGTAGAGCATCGGTGCGAAAACTAAATATCAACATAAATTTGACAATTATACTACAGCTATTATACTACAGCTACAGCTACAATTATACAGCTATATCAAGTCACAACAATGACACATAATTCACAGAAATTCGCGAGCGCGACGCGGAATTCCATTGTTGCATTGTTGATATTCCCTGAGAGATAGCAATTTTCATTTCATCAACTAACTGGTGCCCGGCGCGTTGCTGCCGCAGAAGAAATAATTGAGGAAATATTCCTCTCCCCCCTCTTTTTTATCCTCTCTGTCTCCCCCTCTGTCGTTTTCCTTCTCTCTCTCTCTCTCTTTTCCAACTGTCTCTCTTTTTCCGTCTTTGTCTCTTTTCTCCCTCTCTGTGTCTCTTCTTCCCCTCTGTGTCTCTTCTTCCCCTTTGTGTCTCTTTCCCCCCACTCTCTGACTCTCTTTCCCGCTCTCTGTTTTCCCTCTCATTTCCCCCTCCCTCCATTTCCCCCTCTCTCTAGTTTCCTTCTCTTTCACTATTTCCCTCTCTTTCTCTATTCCCCCTCTCTCGATTTTCCCTTTCTGTATTGTCCCTCTCTATTTCCACTCTCTATTTTCCTTCTCTCCATTTCCCTCTGTTTTCCCTCTCTCTCTCTTCCCCTCTCTCCCTGTCTCTTTTCCCCTCTCATATCAACTCAACGTGCCTGCTCCTCGTGTTCTCCTCGACCTCGCCCCATGGCACACAGCAACGCCCAGCAACATTGAAGATCACGTGAATTGGGAATTGCATTTAACTGAAGCACCATTATGTGCTCTAGCACCATCTAGTAGTTACAATAATTGTATTATGCCTATGTTCTTCCCGCACGTGCTAGCGATAAGTTGACACATTTTTATCGCAATAGAATGCCTGGTACGGCAGCGCATTAAGCACGAACCATCAAACATTGATTATTTTCTGTATAATTATTTTTCGTGAAATTTTCCGATATTTTAATAGCTCTTCTGCTATTTGGGGCGGAGATGAATCCAACAAATTGGAGATAATTAAAATTGGCCCAGTCGTTCTTGAGTTATAAATGGTTTAATTAACCCGACTTTGTTTTATTTACTTAGATTCTGCACGTCTTTGAGAAGGTGGGGTAATATTGAGAAGCGCCGGACCAGGAAAAATGCAATAGAATGTTCGAAAATATCTCATACTGTAGAATACGGTGTGAGGAATATTTCTTTGAGACCTTTGGCCTGAGGCCTTTGGCCTCAAAATTTTAGTTTTTGAGGCCCTAGAACGTTTCGTTTAGGAGTTATTTAACGATATATTCGAATTGTGTAGCGGCCTGTGTTTGCATGAATATCTAGTTTTTTATTCTTCAGCGCCATGTAATACCATTTTTTCGATATTTTATTAGTTATTCTGTTATTCGGGACGGAGATGAATCCAACAAAACAAAAATAATTAAAATTGGTTCAGTCGTTCTCGAGTTATAAATTGTGTAACTAACACAACTTTGTTTTATATATAGATTTCAAATAGGATTTAAATAAATTAAAAATATTAATTTGTATAAGATTAATAAAACGTATAACAAAAGCTCCAATGTAAGAAACGTACAAATAAATAATATACAAATTCTAATTTACGAAGTATCCAACTGTCTGAAGCGCAGTAAATTTGCAGCGGGCTATTATGTTTGTCACGAAATCGCTATTGAAAAACGACTCGTATTTTCAACAAAAATAAACGTGACCTTCTTTGAAGATGTATTTTTGATAAATACATTTTATTGAGTAAAAATTGTATTTTCACAATTGTAATTGTAAGAAGACGCCGAAAACAAAGCGCAGTCAATTCCGAACGGGCTATTGTTTGTCACGAATTTATAGAAAAGCTAGTCAGATTTTCAAGAAATTCAACACGATCTTATTTGAAGCTCTGTTTTTGATGAGCATATTTCATTAAAAAACAATTGTATCTTCACAACTGTAGTAATAGGAAGAGGCCGAACATTTTTTAATTTTTTATTTTTACAAAATCAGGCATTTTAATGAACATGAAACCTCCACCATTCTCTTAAGCTTCCTTTATGCTATCTAAGGTTCCAATTCAGTAAACAATAAGTGCGGTTTTAAAGAAACAATGGTTGAAAGAAAATAAAATTGCTTGTTTGACACAAAATTTCGCAAAAAATACTCATGTTTTTGAAACATTAAACATGACCTTATTTAAATATGTGTTTTTTATAAATACATTTCAGTAAAAAATGCATGTTTCGTAATTGTAGGTGTAGGAAGACGCGGAAAAAATTTTGAATTTTTTCAATTTTCAAAAAATTAGAGTTTTCAACCAACATAGGACCTGCGCCATTATTTTAAATGACCTTCAGGCTATCCAACAACAAAATTTAGTCAAAATTGTTGGCACCAGTTTTTTGAAAATTTTAAAAATAACCCAGGGGCTTCATGTAAAGTACCCCTCAAAATTAGAATATCGGTTTCAAATTCAAGGGTTCACGGTATCGATCAGGTCAATTAGATCGATCGGGGAATATCAATTTTGGAAAAAAATGGCTGAACAGTTTAGTCGCTGGCGTTGCTCACAGACGGACAGATGTGTTACTTTCAATTGGTTTTTCGGTATCAAAGACCCACAAAACAGGGATTCTGTCTGCATCACGTGTTGTTTTTTTCTTAATTTAGCAACTGGATTGATCAACTTTTCGTTATCAGGGCCCGGCAATGAAATTATTTCTGCCAAAAATCCGCCGTTTTTTTCGCGCAGTATTACATAACTTTCCTTATATATATGTATATATATATTGTGGCGGCATGTAACGACGCGCTAAGAAATTCTTAACAAATGCTTGTTTTTCGTACTCGCTGGCACGCGCACGTGCGCCCAACCGCGCCTCCCCCCACCCGCCTCTTCGCCGCCGCGGTCGCATTCTTGTAGCGTCCCCTCGCCTACTTTGGGAGAAAAATTTACTACCCTCTGCCGTTCGACCGCGCCGTGCCCCTCGCAGTGAATACTCCCTCTGTATTCCGCCCCCACCCTCCCCTGGGTGAGCTCCTCCGCCTGCGCGCCCTCGTCACCACGCCGGTCACACCAATTCGAATAAGTCCTAACCCTTGCCATACGATAATTGCTCCCAGGAGATGTAAACCGTCGATCGGGGCAGCTGCACTTCGTCAGAGAAAGACGGAAGAGCAGAGAGAACATCTGAGGAAAATCCCCACAAAATCACGAACCACGATTCGTTAGAATATTCCTACGGCGCAGTAAGCTCCGGCCAATGGCTGACAATAATTTTCCGAAAGTAGGTCAGCGAGCCCAAGACGAGCTTAGGATGGGGGAGATCCGCATATTAACGGATTCTCAAAAAGTTTGAAAATCACACTGGAGATCTAGTCGCGAGAGAGGAAACTTCATGCCTGGTCGTGGGAGCCGTGAACTAGTTTTTGCTTTGTTTTTTTTAAACGGTGAACCGTTTGCTTCCCGACCACGAGGCCGTGCGACAAGATTTGTGTGCCATATTCACACTGCGAGGACTTTCTATTCACTCTATGAACGAATAATGCCCGAAGGCACCGGTCACCGAACCGATTTCATTTTCGTGTGTTCGATGAACTATTAACTCGTTGCCAAATGCGAGTGTACGAGTCACGAATACCGTGATCCGGCTTCCGATCCGCACTTCGCAATTAAGTACTCCCGCGCCGCGCGTCCGAGCCGTGATCAAGGGCGACTCCTGACTAGTAACAGCGCCCTGGTGAAAGTGGAGGGGGGCACCTCCGCACCCTCGCCGTCACAGCCTGTGCTCACCCGCTGTCAGCTCTTCACCCAGAGGTTCCTGGAGGCGCATGCCTTTACAACACTGCGGCTCGCCGCGTGTCAACAATCGTCGCAGACGCCGAGGCCATCGACCGCGTCGTGCCCCTCCGGCACACGCCTACACAAATAGTTAAGACTCCTACCGTTCGCCCGCGCTTTGGGGCGTTCCCCTCGAAACGAGGCGGAGAACAATATCAACAATCCTCATCTTTTTGTTTTTTTTTAGTTAAGCGGTGCCGCGCAATGGCATTTTTATTGTAACGTAGTTGTCTTTGGTTATTTTTATATTAATAATATTATTTTAGATCATATTTTACTGAGCTTACTAGGTAGGGTGTAATCCCACCTCATGGGACTTTTGATGTAACTTCCCCGAACGTAGGTCGGGAATAAAAGGTTAAATTTGTTTAATTGCCCAATTATGGCAAATTATTCTTTATGTAGTTTGTCGCCCTGCACCTCACTTCCCCGCACCACGCGAGGAACCGTGATCATGCTCTACCAGACTGGCGTCCGTTACTATATATATATATATATATATATACACACACACACACACACACACACACACTGTGCACGGGAAAGTGATAATGAGTCTTTTCCGTGTTAATTTCCAATCCTCATTTTTCATATTTCTCTGCAAATTTTCTCATCATGGAGGAAGCATCATTTCTATCTTCTGAAAGAACCCTTTGATCGTCAGCAAACAATAAAATATGGATATTTTCGTCCCCTATCTGATTTCCCATTTTAGTGCACTTTTTTGTCCACTGTCTCAAGGCCGATCTAATATACATTTTGAAGAGTGTTGGGGAATAAACAATATCATTCTTTTAATCCCTTGTTAGTCATGATAGAGCTATGATAAGCCTGCGTAAGTTTAAACCTGTCCACTATTTGCCTCTTAGAATCTCTTTACCATCCATGGGTATTGTTCTCTTTTAACGCGTCCCACTTTCTTACTGGCACACTATCGTATGCTTTTCTGTGCCCATTACAGAAAGTAGATGTAATAGTTCCGTAGGT
The DNA here is from genome assembly GCA_031308135.1 of Acheta domesticus. Classification (NCBI taxonomy): domain Eukaryota; kingdom Metazoa; phylum Arthropoda; class Insecta; order Orthoptera; family Gryllidae; genus Acheta; species Acheta domesticus. Next base: position 90,523,502 of record JAHLJT010009436.1, on the reverse strand, counting down.
AATGGACTTTTCCGTCAGCTGTTTCAGGCAAAAGCGATTATCTGTAGAAGATCGACCACATCTAAATCCGCTCTGTTCTTCTAGTTCCATCGATTTCCCTTTTAATCAGACCTCTCAGAACTCGTTCATATATCCTTCCTGTTGATGGGATGACACTCAAGCCCCAGTAATTGGAGCAATCAGAATTGTTTCTTTTCATAGTTCTTTTCAAAGTGATGATATATATATATATATATATGTGTGTGTGTGTGTGTGTGTGTGTGTTGTGTAGTGTGTGTGTGTGTGTGTGTGTGTGTATACACACACACACACTTTTCCCATCTTTTGGTACGGCTACTCCTTTCAGGCATTGATTAATTATTTCTGCCAAATATTCCAAGACACCATCCGGGGCATGTTTCAACAACTCGACAGGAACTCCTCCAGGACCGGGAGCTTTGTTGTTCTTCATAGCCACTGACTCTTTTTTTATTTCGTGCACACTTATATCTTCACATGGAATATTTGCACAATCTAAGGAAAAATCTGCACATTTAAAATCAGTCCGTGTTTCTATTAAAAGAGTTGCATAATACTTTTTACTTTCTCGCCTTACGAATACTTCGTAAGAAGAGAAAGTTATGTCATCATGCGCCGGAAAATGGGGAATTTTCGCCAGAAAAACTCTTATAACTCTCTGGTAACGAAAAAGTGGATAAAACCTGTTGCTAAATTTAGAAAAAAATCCTCTATCTCGTGGTGTAGTCAAAATCCATGATTTGTTGCTTCTTAATACTGCAAAATCGATTGACGGCAAAACGTCCGTCTGTCCGTCTGTGGTCAACGCTAGCGCCTAAACCGTTCGGTCGATTTTCTTCAAAATTGATATTCCCCGATGGTTTTTACTCGTCTCAAGGCCTCTGGAATTTGAAACCAATATTTTAGTATTTGAGGGTACTTTACATAAAGCCCATTTGGAGATTTTCAAAGTTAAAAGAAAATGGCTCCAAATTTTTTGATTATATTTTGTTGTTGAATAGTGCGAAGAACGTTGAAGGGAATGACGTAGGTATTATTTTCGTTGATAGGCCCAATTTTCGAAAATTGCAAAAAACTGTTTAAAAACTGCAAAATTGAAGATATCGATTTTTACCTCAGACAGAGTCGGTTGTACAAAATTAGCACTTCAAATAAGGTCATGTACTATTTTTTGAAAAAAAGCGAGTATTTTTTGCGTAAATTGCGATTCAAATTTACAGAAATTTTTTTTCTCAAAAACCGCTCCAAATTTTTTCTTTAAATTTTTTGCACAGTGTGTAATAAGGGACGGTAAATCTATAAGTAAACTAGTGGTGCTAATAGAATGGCACATACTTTCTCGCAGTAGTTATTTTTCAAATGCCGATCAGCGGATAAATTATTTGGAGTAAGCCGGTCACCGCTGCCTTTCTTGGTCACGTTTGAAAGACATGTTTTTCGCATGTTGACAACTACCGGCTTCCTAATGATAGAACTGATACAATTACGTTTTGACTAAAATATAAGTACTTGGTCCGCATGTCAGTTCCGTGGCGCGGCTGGTTAAAGCACCTTCGGGTTGAGATCTTCAATAGGGGAGATGCCGAGTTCAATCCCCAGATGGGGATTTTAATTTGATGAATGTGATGTTGCAGGAAGAAACTTTGAAGAATGCAGATATTTTATTGAATAACATTTGAAGTACTTCTACTCTCGAATAGAATCAATGCAGATAAATAGACAGGACTTGTCTGTGTTTTCCAAACTGCATCTTTTAAACAATTTTTCAACTCTGTTATTCGATTTCTGAAGTGTATGACATGTCAAATCAACCGTTGTCTAGTATATATCTGTATGAACCAATTTAAGTAAAATTATGAGCATTTTAACGTTAGATTGTAATACAATATAACCAGAAGGCATGCGATGAACTTACATATCCCTAACGGTTCCGAAATTATTATTACTTTCTAGGTTTACGAATACTTCGTAAAGCGGTTCACCGCTGCCTTTCTTGGTCATATTTGAAAGACATGTTTTTCGCATGTTGACAATTGCCGGCTCCTAATGATAAAACCGATACAATTACGTTTTGACTAAAATATAAGTAATTGCGATAAATGTACTGGAAATGTCTGTATATATTTGTTCAAATTTTTAACTTTTAACAATTTTTTACTTCTCTGCTTGGATTTATAAAGCGTATGTTCCATCGTATCAATTGTTTCTTTATCATGCATTTACTGTTTTATAGGTCGGTTCTATTCTTTCATGGCTCTGTTTGACACAGGCGGTGTTGGTGTGGCGTAGTGGTATAAGTGCCGGTTCGTTGACTTTGAGTATCGGATGTCGGGTCTCGGTACGAAAAACGTTTGCAGGTATAATACACTTTTGCTAGTTTATGAAGTAGTGGAATAGCAATATGGACCGTATAGAAGCAGAGCGAGACAGTATTTGCGTTGGAAGCACCACTAGTTTCCATTGTTCTTCAGTTATTGGGGAATATGCCAGTTACTCTATATTATCTTTCTTTATCCCTCAACTGGCGTCGTGGTCCCTTTTTGACCCCACTTGAATTTCGAAGTTGGATATTCTTTCTATTTTTCAAATGAGTATGCTGGTATGCTGTTTACCTTCAAATAACATCCTTATGGTTTGATCTGAGAATTATTGATGAATTTCGTGCGGTTGTTTTGCAGAGGCGTGAGTGAAAATATTTGTTGGGGTCACAGCGGAACCACCACGCCAGTTATGCAACTATGTTTCAAAAGGCATCTTCATTGAAGACTGTATTTTGGGCTAACGCGGACCATGATATCGCTACCTCTAAACGGTGAGAAGTGGAGAATGATTATGATGACACTGAAGACATACGAAACGGGAAAGACTGTGAAGGGACAGTGGCGTAACAATCCCTTCCGGGGCCCCGATGCATGGTCAGGTCGGGGGCCCTAGCTTACAAGCAAGCAAAAAAAAAAAAAAACACTGTTTTCATTTGCTTATTTCGAAGCTCATTTCATTTGCTTACCGAAAAAACTTGTAGGAAAATTCAATAGATCGCAGCATTATCAGAAGGAATTTATTTTACCGATAACGTCTGAACAAATGGTCCGATTTTCTAGCTGTAAACGGAATTTGACTGCCTTTTTGTAATAGAATTTACGCTAAGAAGCCCTTTTCCCATAAAAACTTGCAGAAACTCGATTTTGAACTTTTTCTCCTACTTCCGGGAACAATTTAAAAAATGTGGGCGGATGGCGCGACAAGCTTCCAGAATCTAACGCCGTGTCAATCATGCAAATCGGATGAATAGGAGCGTCGTAAAGTCAAATTTGGAAAAACACCTCACACCCCTCCCCCTTCCACGCCGCGCCGTCGTGCCATCCGCCCGTGCGCCCACGCGCTCCCTGCGCGGCCACCGGCAGGGGTCTCTGGGCAGGTCAGTCTCGGTTGTCAGCGCGCGGCTGCCGCGCGAGAGGCTGGCAAGCCAGGCAGTCATGCTTTCGTCATTTTCCATCTCAATATATTTTTTCCCCATAAATGAAACTAGTGATGCTGTAACAGAGGTAAACGGTCTCATATCATATTTAATAGCAATTAGTTATTGTTTCATTTTGATAGTAGTATAGATAGATAATTTGAATAGTAGTATAACACTATCTTGTTCACATACTCCCGTCTTCCTTCAAATATGATCAAAAAATTGTTTGAAGTATTACTCAAAATAGCGATTACCGTTTGGAACCGATTTCAAAAAGAAAATGGAATATTAGTGATATTCACACAATTAGTTCCATCTCCTCACATATTATTTTAGATATCTTTTACTACTAAGATCCTCCGTTATCATTCCACTATCGAAAGAATGAGCAGAGATTACGCACGAGCTCTTTTATCCTACGACTTGATTTTTACTTTCTCGTATGCGTACGTATGTACGGAATGGTTTACGTAGTATAGGGAAAGTTATGTAATGCTGCGCGAAAAAAACGGCGGATTTTCGGAAGAAAAAAATTCATTGCAGGGCCCTGATAACGAAAAGGAAATAAATCTAGTTGCTAAATTAAGAAAAACATCCCCTACCACGTGGTGTAGCCAGAATCCCTCTTTTGTGGGTCCTTGATACCGAAAAAACAATTGAAAGCAAAACGTTTCTCTGTCTGTCCGTCTGTGAACACTACTAGCGCCTAAACCATATGTATGTTTTTGTTGGTGTTTTTTTCAAAATGAAGAAACCCCTGTCGATCTGGCTCGAGTCAAAGCTTTGAGATTTTGAAAAGGAATCTATAAAATTTAGCGGTACTTTACACGAAACACCCGAACATTTTCGAAATTTTTCAAAAACGGCTCCAAATTTTTTCTTTAAATTTCTTGTAAGAATAGAGTAAAACACACTTATTAAGGTGGAATCGGTCATAGTTTCACGGTTAACTCTGAATTTTCGAAAATTCTAAAAGTTTCAACTTTTTCGGCCTCTTCCTACAACTACAAAATTGCAGCTAGAGATTTTTCCAGCAAATAAAATTTGTTCTGCAAAGCGAGTTCTTTCATTACGATCTTTTTTCTTACACTTTTTTGAAAATTTTAGTATTTTTCGCGCAATATTGCTTGCAACATGTGCAATTTGAAAAAATTATAAATAACAGATTTTCTCAAAAATTGCTCCAAATTTTTTCTTTGAACTTTTGGTAGGGATAGTGCATAATGTAGTCTATGATATTACATAAACGCCATATTGCTCTATTCTTTTTTATTTGCAAAATTTACAAAATATTTATTTAACTTGTCTCTCACGTAGGTAATATTTACATTGGCGGCGATTTGTTTACATTATTACATTTATGAGTAGATGTGTTTTAAATACAAAGTTTCTCGAATACTCAACCGTTTTCTACGAAAACTAGCTCAAAATTCGGCATTTTCAGAAACGCTCAAACACCATTTTCTTATAAATGGCTCCAAATGTTTCTTCATGCTTTTCGAACGTATAGTGCAAATTGCACTCTTTAATATGCCGTGAAGATTATTTTGGGATATTTTTTGTTTTTTCAAAAGTTTCACAAATGTAATTTTTGTGAAAGATCTCTCACACCTCTAATATGCACATTACCAGCAATTTGTAAACACGATTGTATTTGTGAGTTAATGTGTTTCAAATGACTTCAAAGGAAGTTTTTCGGAAACTCAAAAATTTTCTGAGAAAAAGAGCTTCAAATTTCGCAGTTTTAGCAGCACTTAAACGCCATTTTCTTAAAAACGGCTCCTAATTTTTCAAAGAAAATTCCCATTCAGATCGAGGTTTTACTGTTCTTTAATATTCTAAAATTGATATTTCCGTTCTACCATCAGGAATTCGAAAACGTAAGAAAATATCAAAAAAATGTACTTTGGGCGACGATAGATGGCAGCTGGTACGACAGTGTAGCAATTCCGAATAGCTAGCCCAAACCCAAGGAAATAGAAAACTAATACGGGAAAGTCTGTGCCATACTGTAGCACCACTAGTTGATCTCAAAACGGCTTGTCTCCTTGATAGAATTCACCTCATTAATCCCATTTTCCAAGGAAAGTAGTTGAAGATAATTTTAAAAATGTTTTCGTACTTTCGGACAAATTTGAAAAAGTGGTGCAACAGAATTTCACTGACTTACTTGTAGTAAAGTATTCTAATTTCCTTGTTCTGTGCCAGCTTTATCATCTTGCCCCATCTTCTTCCCAGGTGTTATATCGCCACCCACAATACATTTCTTGAGTTTTCTCATTATTCGGTTTCCTAGTAGTAGATTCGTAATATTACTTTTAGAATATTAATGAAGAGTAAAACATCCTCCTACATGGCAATTTTCATTAATAAACGTGGACCTGCTGTTAAGAAAATGGCGTGTAAGCGTTACTGTAAATGCGAAAATTGAAGCTCTTTTTTACAGGAATATTCCGAGTTGCTGGTGGGAGATACCTGGTTGGGAAAGAACCCCGCAAGCCGACAGGTAGATCGGTCGGTGATTTAGAACTTGTTCCGGCTGGGGTGGTGCCCCGCTTGTGGCAGATACCTCGTTGGGGAAAACCCCGCTAGTAGACGGAAGGTCAGCGCCGGATCTCGCCATCCAGCGGGGAACATCACCTCCACCTTCCGATTAAATAAACATGCCCTACACTTGCGGTACTAAAGACCTCAATAGTTGACGTGCCCGAGGTCACTACCAATCAATCAAAAATGACTCCAAATGTTTTCCTGAAATTAATTGTAAGAATAAACTAAAGTATACTTATAAAGGTGGCATAGATCTCATTTTCATTATTGACTCTAATTTTTGGAAAATTGCAAAAGTCCGAATTTTTTTCGGCGCCTTCCTACAACTGCACATTTTAAGATAGAATTTTTTCCTTAAAATGATATTTGTTCTCCATACTTAGTTCTTTCAATAAGGTCATATACATTTTTTTAAACGTTTAGTTTTCGCGCAATATTGTGTGCAATATGTGCAATTTTCAAAAAAAATACAAAAACAAGATTTTCTCAAAAACTTCTCCAAATTTTTTCTTTTGGAAAGGATAGTGCCTAATGTGCTCTACGAGATGACATAAACGCCATATTGCTCTATTCTTTTGTTTTTTCAAAAATTACAAAAATTTAATTCTTTGACTAGCCTTTCATTTCGTAAATATTTTCATTAACGGCGATTTGTTCACATTATTACATTTAGAAGTATATGTGCTTTACATTATGTCTTAAAAATTCCTCGACAACAGATGTTTTCTGTGAAAAAGAACTGAAAATTCCGAATTTGCACAAATGCTTAAACGCCATTTTCCCAAATTGCGTTTGCTCTAGTTTCATTTGCGGGAAAAAAATATATTGAGATTCGAAGTGACGAAAGCATAACGGAGTGCCTGCCTTGCCTGCCCGTCCGCTGCAGGCCCCCGGGATTAGCAGTGCCGGTGGTCTCCGCGTTGAGGAAGCGGCCCCTCCCCCACCGGGCGGATGACGGGGGCGGTGTGGAAGGCGGAGTGGGGTGAGGTTTTTTTCGAAATTTGACTTTACGACGCTCCTATTTATCCGATTTGCATGTTTGATACGGCGCATGTTTGATACGCTTGTCGCCATCGCGCTATAAGCCCACATTTTTGAAATTGTTCCCGGAAGTACGAGAAAAATTTTAGAAAGTTTCTGCAATTTATTTTGGAAAAAGGGCTTCGTAACGTAAATTCTATTACAAAAATGAGTCAAATGCCGTTTACAGATTGAAAATCGGACCATTTGTTCAGACGTTATTGGTAAAGTAAATTTTAATATATTTGGTGCTGCCACGTGGTGGCGACAAATTGAACTAGTGTCGGTACATTTAGCCTTAAGGACTATCTATTTACAGTTTAAGGATAACATACTTAGAATATAACCCTCCTTCGTTTTGACGAACGCATCGATAATTTCGTCCAGATTCGCTTTCAAGGAGTTGGTTACCTTGTTCTCTATGGACAAAATACTCAAGTCGGCCAACCTCTCTTGTCCCATCGAGTTTCGAAGGTAATTTTTGATCATCTTCAGTTTCGAGAATGATCGCTCTGACGTTGCAATTCTGTCACGGGAATTGTCAAGAAAAGTAAAAGCACGGAACATACATTCGGGAAACTAGCCGAGAGATTGAAATACTCGATCAGAACCAAGTTTGCCAACTCCCTGATGGAACGGATTTTCGACAATTGGTCTTTCAGACAGCTTGTAATTATTACAGCTTATTAATATTGCAACGCCCCCAGGTAGGGAAGCCGTTGAAACCCCAGCTCCTGTCGGATGTAATCGCAACTTACTTGAGTTGGGTGCCGGCTCAGTGGTAATGTGCGATGGAGATTCTGAAATTTAGCTTGAGAGGATGGCCGAGGCTCGACTATTCACTATGGAATAATAGCACATGCTGTTGTTGATTTTGAATAATGAACTTTTAATTAAACTGTTGAATAATGCTAATTTAGCATTTCCATTGAAGAAATTAGAAATAAACAATTAATTAATTCCCGTTGCGGGAGATCAGCGATCGTTTCTTAGCGTCATTTTAAGGCGCATTAAGAAAAAGCAAAAAACACAAATTTCACACATGTTCTTCAGACAAACAATCTTACTGGCTAGAATACAGATTTTAGATAGATATTTTACATATTTTATTATACAGATACATATTTTACTTAGACATTTTTAATGGAGAAGATAGCCGAGCGCGGCCTTTCGTCTCCGACAAGGAATTTACGCCGTGCAGTAGCACAAACAAATTTCCCGTTCAGTGGGTTGCCGTGAAAAGGCGATTGTCAATGGATCCCAGCTGGGCCCTACGTTTACAGTCACCGGAGCGGGCGCCGACCTCTTGGGTGGATGACCGTGGCAGTCCATTCACTCACTGCAACAGCTGGGCTGATGAAGTTTCCCTCGATCTCGTTCGTAATGCTGTCCAAGGTGTGTAGGCGGAAGCGACACTCCAGCGATCAGACGAGGACAACTTTCAGTCAATTCCACCAATTAGTTGTGATTGCAAGATGACGAATAGCGCGCTTAATTGCAAAGTCATCAGAACAAGACTTAGTGAACAGACGCTCATCCTGCACTTAACGAGTTCTGTTACAATAACTAGACGGAATTCACTTTTCCATGAATTTCGCTGATGGCTGTTCGCCACATCAGAAAATAAAAGCAAAAACAGCAAAGTAAAGTGAAGTTCCTTTTAACTTTGTCACAAAATCGCGTTCGGACGCTCTCCGTCCACGACACATCCGTCTCCTACCGAGTCTTTCATCATAGCAATTTCTCTTACAAATTCGAAACATGTACAGCTCCTCTCTCCCCTTTCCTATCTTTTCGAAAGCCTCTGGAACATTCTGCCCGAGATCCAAAAGGCTGCTCTTCATTGGCTCTAAGCTACTGCGTCTCAATTTGAGAAGCGCCAATCGCCTTGTTCGTACTCCAGATTTCGGCAATGGAAAATCCCCCAAAACGCGCTCTCTCTCTCTCTCTCTCTCTGGCGATGTTAAACGCTCTCTCTCTAGTAGGGTGGTCGTCTGGCCATGTAAAAATTTCCATTGATATTCCCTACGGGATTGCACCGCCTCTAGGGCTTCCCCATGGACTTCCCCTGTGCTTCCCCACGGACGGCGCCGAGCCGGCGGGCGCCGGTCAACTGCACCTGCTCGTAGCGAATCACCCCTCTTGTCCGCTGCCTGCAAGAAAGGGCTCTGGTGTGGGCCTCTAGCATGACTCAACATGTAGTGAAAAATAATCACAGAATTATCCAAGCTTATTAATATTATAATTATAGCAAACATTAATTGTTTATTATTTACAAAAGAAATTAATATATTTGTTCAGAAAGAAAAATTAAGCGAGAAATAAAAAAGCACCCAATTTACACAATTTGACTGCTTTTTTATTTCTCCCTTAATTTTTCTGTCTGAGCAAATATACTAATTTCGTTTGTAAATAATTAACAATTTACATGTTTCTGGAGTGTTTCTATGCTTCGACAATGCAAATTTTTGCCTAGAAATCGTTTTTTCAAACCAACTTTTGAGTGCTCATTGCGGCTCAACCATTCGGAATAACCTTGTAGTTTATTAGACAAAATATGCTTGGAATTGTCTTAAGAGCTTATTTTCGAAGTTTCGACGTTTCCTCCCCGGATACCCTATATACAAGAGAAAGGGGTACATATTCCTCTGACAATTGTTTACATTTATTCCCAAACATTGTTTTTGTGTCAAAGTCATATTTATCCCAAGATTTACGAGCACTGATAAAATCTAAATCCGAAAGTCCGCTAAAATATTTTTAATGGACTCCGAGCATTTTAATGGTCGTTGCTATGGACGCGTTCTTAAAGCGTTGTTTAGATGGTTGGTTGCTACGGGGCTAATTGCGTGTTTACTAACGTAAATAATAAAAAACATTAATTGTTACGCCAGTTGTACATTAAAACATTAATTGTTTTCCAAGCCTTGACTTGTTCAAAGCCCTTGACTTTGAACCATCAACTAATTGATCTACTTCATAGCATTTGTTTTCCCAAAATATTTCTTTTAATTTGGTTACTTCCCTTTTAACAACGTGACAGTATTTTCTGTAGATATTTCTATCTAAAAGGTCTATAGAATTCAACCATTTTTCATACATCTGTTTCTTTTCCTTAAGGAGATCTCTGATTTCTCCCTTCCACCTAATATTTCTTCAGTCTAAATCTACGTTTCTTTTTCTCTCCCAATTGACTTCATGGTGTCTTCATGGTGACTTCAACTTGGTGTAAGGATTCCATCAGGAAATAGTACGTTTCTTCTGTGGGCTCTTCAACTTTCCTTTCCATCTTTTGTGCCAATCTTAACTTGTAAAGACGTGGGAGGATTCATTTTCAAAACTGTCAAGTTGATAACACACTTTAAATTTTGTTTCCTATTTACATTAACCTTTCACAGTTGGTATTTCTTTATTCCTAGGCATAAATCAATCTGTTGTTTTCAGCAGGTAATGATCGGATCCACAATCTCTTTTTACACAGACATTCATGATTTTCACGTGGGATGTCTGTCGAATAATGCTATCATCAATAAATGTTTTGAGCCCTTTAGTACTTTATGTCGATGTATATTTATGAATATCTTTGTGGGGGTAAAGGCCGTTCAGCACCTTTAGAGAGAACCGTTCACATATTTCAATTGGACGAAGATCATTCTCATTTAACACGTCTTCTCCATATTGACTCACTACTTGATCATTTACTTTTTCCCCACTCTTGCATCAACAGCACCTAACAACATTTCTTCATTCCTATTATTACTTTCCCATTTACGTACGTATATACGGAGTAATATACGTAGAATAGGGAAAGTTATTTAATGCTGCACGAAAAAATGGCCATCTATTTCCTTGGGTCAGAGCTAGCTATTCAGAATTCCCAAATACTCTTACCAGCTGCCGTCCTTCGCCACCCAAAGAACATTTTTTTGACATTTTCTAAATTTTTTGGTTTCCTGATCGTAGAACGGAAATATTAATTTTAGAACATTAAAGAACACAAAAACCTTGTGCTAAATGGCAATTTTCTTTTAAAAATTTGCAGCCGTTTTTAAGAAAATGGCATTTAAGCGCTACTAAAAATGCAAAATTTGCAGCTCTATTCACAGAAAATATTTGAGTTTCAAAAATCCTCATTTGAAGTACTTACACTCACAAATATAATCATGTTTAAAAATTGCTGTTATGTGCATATTAAATATGAGAGATCATTCAAAAAATATTTGTGTAATTTTTGAAAAAACAAAAAATACCACAAAATAAACTTTACGTCATATTAAAAAGTGCAATTAGCATTATCCGTTTCAAAAGTTTGAAGAAAAAATTTGGAGCCATTTTTGAGAAAATGGCATTTGAGCGTTTCTGAAAATGTGGATATTTTAGCTAGATTTCATAGAAAACGAAAAAAATTCGAACTTTTCCAATATTCAAAAATTCAGAGTTAACCGTGAAAATCGGACTTATGCCACTTTAATAGGCATATTTACTCTATTATCTCAAGAAATTTGAAGAAAAAAGTGGGGCCGTTTTTGAGTAAATTTTGAAAATGTCCGGGGGGATTTATGTAAAGTACCCCCAAATTTTGAAGAATGTTTTTCAAAATCGCTGCGCCTTGAGTGGAACCAGATCGAACGATGAATATTCATTTTGGAAATAATCGTACTAATGGTTTAGCCGCTGGTGTTGTTCACAGACTGACAGACTGACGGACAGACAGACACACGGACGGACGGACGTTTTGAAAAGAAGTACTTTTTCAGTATCAGGGGGCCCCAAAACGTGTATTACTATTGAAATCTCGAAATCGATTTTCGGCAGTATTACGTAACTTTCCCTATATTACGTATATTACTTCGTGGATACGTACGTATACGGCAAAGTAAAAATTGTATTCTGGTATTTGTGTCGCTTCCTGAACGTCAAGTTAAATATGAGAGATCATTCAAAAAAAATGTAATGTAAAAAGGTGTTGATTTCACACACTTCGTTTTCTGGACACATGTTATTTGCACGCATAAAGAAACTGGTATCAGAATTTACATCGTTTCAAATGTGTGAATTTCCGGATAGATTTTAATTGACGTATGGATGTATTTTAAATGACGTGATCCGGATATATTCAGATGTATATTAATTGACTTCAATTGAAATAAACATTATTTTGAAACAAATCAAATATTCTTTAAAAATGATCTATTAGAAGAGAAGAAGACTGTAGCTGGTTAACTTTAGTCCGCTCTTCAACAAAAAACTAATTAGTTTTGGGGTTGTAAAACTGGCTGGGTATTCTTCAATATATAATAGTTACAGTAAAATCTGTCTAAACCGGAAACGATTGGGACAAAAAAAATTTCCGGTTTAGGGAGGTTTCCGTTTTAGGCAGGATTGTCCGTTTATGACACTTTTTATGTTGATATTTCCGTCCTGAAATTAGTAACATGACTTTATTAAAATTATATTATAATATAATTTTATTATTTATTATAATTATATTATTTATTATTTAATATAATTAAATTATTTATTATTTAATATAATTATATTATTTATTATAATTATAAAACGTATACTAACATAAAACTCATGGATAGGCAAATCACCAATAAATGAATATTAAAAATAATCATTTCTGACAATTAGGTAAAACTAAATATTTCATGACTTGTTTATCAGTAATGTTACTTTTTTCAACATCAATCTAAGAGTTTTTGCGTTTTAGGTCTGTCTTACTAACACCTTTTCAGTTGTTTTCCTACGTTGAAAAATTTTAATATGTAGAGTTTTATATTTTTTCAATCATTGTCAAACTGGTTGTGAAACTCATAAAAGCACATCACCTCACTGGCTAGTGGCTGCACCCGAACGTCTCGCAGACTCTTTCAGCGCACATTGCGTCACAGCCCAGAGTACTACACTGCGATTTTTCTAACCCTGCCTGTCAAGCCCCTATGTCCACGATGGAGTATCACATGGCATTTCGCGTCTTTCCCGGTCTGCCGCTAGAAGTTGCAAGATCGCAAGCGCTGCTTGATACGGTCGCGATCATGCGATATCTAGCGGCACGACTGAGACGCGAAATATCGTGACATATTTCATCGTGAAGACGGGCCTCGAGAGACAAAGTTAGAAAAATCGCGGTATAGGTCTATCTGACACCCTCGCATGGCCTAGAGCAATTCGGCTCTGGTCAAGGAGTTACGATTGACAACGCGAGGCAGGGAGACGCGTAAATTGAAGCCATGCCCTTACACCTACCCACGCTTAGGGAGTCGGGAGAGAGGGAATTCCCCGACGGCCTACGCCGTGAGACACAGATGACCTCAAGGTCGAATTCTACGATAACAGCGAGAGCCCATTTCCATCTTGCAGATGCAATAAGAGTATCTCCCGTCTCTCTGCGAAACTGCATTAAATTAACAGAAATTCCGTTTTATGAAGGTTTCTTCGCCTTATAGGACATGAAAAACCGTTCCGTTTCCGCGTTGGGCAGATTCCGTTTTATGCCGTGTAAAAATGCCATTTAACTTCACGGGCCGGAGAAATTTTCCGGTTAGGGCAGGTTTCCGGCTTGTACAGGTTCCGGTTTAGAAAGATTTTACTGTATTACTAAACACTATGGTATTGTAATATTCTACAAATATATAAAAGTATTAGTTTATATTACCGCGAACAAAAAACAGGCGTCATTGTCGCCTTATCAGTGCGGCGTTACAACAGTGGGTTACAACAACCGACAATGAGCGCTCTCTATTCGTTTTCACATTTAATACAACTGAGGCGGTCTACGTAAAAAGGGCACATTGGCTGATAGGCCCTTTTTACGCAGAATGGCTTTTCGTGTTCGTCATGTTTTTTAGTACAGGTGGTAAAAGTTCAATGCGTATATCTTGAAAACTGAGGTTGGTATCCATGTTTGAAAGTAGCTGTGTAGAGTACATGAAAAGCGGATAGTTGCAACTGTGAAGGCATTATCGTTTTTAGTTTTGAACGAAGTGTTTATTATCATTATTATTATTATTATTATTATTATTATTATTAGAAAAAGAGTGATAATAGCGACATAAATGTGGGAGGAGTTGGTGATGGTCCTACATCAAAAAGAAAAAGGAAAATATATTTTAAACTCAAGAATAAGAAGCATGAAGAAATTATCAGAAGTCAAACGTGCGCGTGGTGAGAGATATGTTTCTTCATCGGGAAAGGTGGTTGCTACCAAAAAGCATAATTTGGTATCCGAATGTGCAGTAGAAAAATGCAAACTCAGTAGTTTCATTTCAGTATGACTGCTTAAAAAAACAATCCAGAAAATTTCCGGAAACGTGAAGTAGTTTTCTTGTCTGATGCAGCAGGAGGGCAACATAGGAACTACAGTGACTAAATTTGCTTCGTGGTTCGCCAGAGTACACGGTGTTACTATTATACAACTATGTCCGGTTCGGGGTCACAGTTTCTCCCAGTGTGACAGAAACTTCGGTTTAATAAGAAGGATGATAAACAATGAATGAAATAATAGGAAGTCCGAAACCATATCTAACTGCGATGGTTACGTGCCAGACAAATCCTGGTCCATTTCATGTTGTAATGGATAGGGATTTGCTTCAGGAATGGAATACATTTTTGACACCATTTTCTATGCCAAGCCCATTTGTAAAACTAAAACTCCATTCAGGATAATGAATCATGTGCTCATAAAATATCTTAGCAACGGTGCTCTTCTATGTTCTCGCACATACATTGCAAACTTTGTAGCACATACAGTATGGAAACCTACTGCACAAAGATATGACATAGTTGCCACAGAGAAATCTCCACGTCCAGATGTAAATAGTAAGAAAGTTGCTGACGTAAAAAGTTTATTCCGAATTCTAGATGATGAGGATTTTATAGACAATATGTTATTGTTCTTAAAAGCAGGATTTAACAATGAGATTATCAATGTTCTCACTCTAATTGTTGTCAAGCAAATTTCCAATGTTGAAAACCAAAGATAAAAGCTTGTTACGCAAAATGATATAAAGCATATTGTTTCAAAAAGATTTTTTTCCATATATTTGGCGTTTTTATTCCATTTCATTACCTAAATTTTACTCTGCGTAAAAAGGGCACAAAACCACCGGCATTAAAATTATTATTTTAAAGTAAGGCACGAGTTGTGCCTTTACTTTTAATGCGTATAACATGTGTTGAATAACTACTCTTTATATTTTAGTTATTATTATCTCGTTATCAAAAGTCATACACTTTATATACACAAACAAAACTTTCAACTCAACTTTCTCTTTTCTCAAAACAGCTTTTTTGCATATGAGCCCTTTTTACGTAGACCGCCTCAATTAAAGGACGCAATTTAAAACGAAATAACAGAAATATAAATATAACAAATAATAATAATAATAATAATAATACAATGAAATAAGAAATAATGTTCAAATTCTAACTTACGTAGCATCCAACTGCCTATTTTGGGAACGATTGACTGAAGGTTAGCAATTTTTATTTCATATCTATTTCAGATAAGTTTTAAATAATTTCTGAAAAATTAATTTGTAAAGTATGACAAAAGCCCCAATGTAAGAAACGAACAAACAAGTATGAAATAATACACACATTCCATCATAAGTAGCTTCCACTTTATTCAAAACACCTCTGAAATTACGATCAGCAAGCCAAGGATTTTCAGAGCGAGCTACTAATTTTGACGCTCAATTACTGCACAAAATACTCATATTTTCGAAAAACTCAATATTACCTTATTTGAATATCTGTTTTTGATGAACACATTTCATTTAGAAAACTAGTGGTGCTACAGACTGGCACAGACTTTCCTGTATTAGTTTTCTATTTCCTTTGGTCTAGGTTAGCTATTCGGACTTGACACATATTCATGCCAGCTTCCATCTATCGCCGCCCAAAGTATATTTTTTCTGATATTTTCTTAATTTTTCGGTTTCTTAATTGTAGAACGGAATTATTATTTTAAGAATATTAAAGAACAGTAAAACCTCGTCCTAATTGGAAATTTTCTTTGAATAATTTGGAGCCGTTTTTAAGAAACTAATCTTTAAGCGCTGTTGTAAATGCAAAATTTGAAGCTCTTTTTCACAGGAATCTTTTGTGATTTCGAAAAACTTCATTGGAAGTCATTTAAAGCACTTGAACTAACAAATACAATAGTGTTTACAGATACCTGAAAATGTGCATATTAAAGATGTGAAAGATCTTTCAAAAAATTGCATTTGTGCAATTTTTGCAAAAAAAAACAAAACAAACACAAACAAAAACCAAAATGAACTTTACATCACATTAAAAAGTGCAATTTGCACTACAGGTTATAAACCTGTAGAGCCATTTTTGAAATAATGGCTTTTGAGCGTTTTTGATAATGCGGAATTTTGAGCTAGTTTTCACAGAAAACTTATAAATATAATTGTGTAAACAAATTGCCGCTAATGTATATATTAACGCCGTGAGAGAGATGTCAAACACAAATTTAATTTTTGGAATTATTGAAAAAAACAAAGAATAGAACAATATGGCATTTATGTCATCTATTACAGCACATACTCTCCTTACCAAAAGTTTGAAGAAACAATTTGAATCCGTTTTTGAGAAAATCTTGTTTTTGTATTTTTTTTCAATTGCACATATTGCATGCATTATTGCGCGAAAACTATTAAATTTTCAAAATAATGAACCCGATCTTAATGTAAGAACTCACTAAGGAGAACAAATTTTATTTGAAGGAAAAAATACCTTTAATTTTGTAGATACAGGAAGAGGCCGAAGAAAATTCAAACTTTTGGAATTTTTGAAAATTCAGAGTTAACCGTGAAATTATGACCTATGTCACCTTTAAAAGTGTATTTTACTCTATTCTTACATGAAATTTTAAAAAATTGTAGCCGTTTTTGAAAAAATTTGAAAATGTCCATGGGCTAATTATGTAAAATACCTCTAAAATTTGAAAACAATTTTTCAAAATCTCAAAGCTTCGACAGGAGCCTGATCGACTCGGGAATATCCATTTTGGAAGAAATTGTACTTATGGGTTAGGTGCTAGTGGTGTTCAGAGACGGACGGGCAGACAGACGGACATTTTGCTTTCAATTGGTTTTTTGGTATCAAGGACCCCCAAAACAGGGATTCTGGCTACACCATGTGTTAGAGGATTTTTTTCTTAATTTAGCAACTGGTTTTATCCACTTTTTTGTCATCAGGGCCCGGCAAGTATTTTTTTCTGCTGAAAATCCGCCGCTTTTTCGCGCAGCATTACATAACTTTCCCTATACTGCGTATATACGTATGTGTACGGGAAAGTAAAAATCAATGTTTGTTTGTTTTTTGGTTC
Source organism: Acheta domesticus (assembly GCA_031308135.1). NCBI lineage: Eukaryota > Metazoa > Arthropoda > Insecta > Orthoptera > Gryllidae > Acheta > Acheta domesticus. The sequence goes on along the minus strand of JAHLJT010009436.1, from coordinate 90,506,109 downwards.
GTTCTTATTGCGCTACCGAACCGTTCGTCAGATTGCGATAAAACTTTGTCAACTTATTGCTTGCAATTGCGGGAAGAATGTAGGCATAGTGCAATTAGTGTAACTTCAGTAGATGGCGCAGCAGACGATGGCGCTTCAGTTAAATGCAATTCCCAATCCATCTGAGCTTTATTGTTGATGGGCGTTGCCGAGTGGTGTGGGGCGAGGTCGAGGAGGACAGGAATAACGGGCGCCGCAAGTTGTTGAGAGGAGACGGAAAAATAGAAACGCAAAAAGAGAGATACGGAAAACAGAGATATAACTAGTGGCGCTTCAAAATGGCACAGACTTTCCCGTGTTAGTTTTCTGTTTCGTTTGATCTAGCTAGCTATTCGGACTTGCCAATACTCTTGACAACTGCCATCTATCGCCGCCCAAACTACATTTTTCGACATTTTTTCTACATATTATTAATTTTTCGGTTTCCTAATAGTCGAACAAAAATATTATTTTAAGAATATTAAAAAAACAGTTAACCTTTGTCCTAAATGGCAATTTTCATTGAAAACGTTGGAGCCGTTTTCAAGAAAATGGCGTTTAAGCGCTACTATAAATGCGAAATTTGAAGCTCTTTTTCACAGAAAATGTTTGAGTTTTAGAAAAACTTCATTTGAAGTCATTTGAAGCAATTACACTCACAAATTCAATAGTATTTACTGTGACGATACCGAATAGTTGATAGAAAAAATTGATTTAAAACACACGTCGTAGTGGCCTGTCGCGGGCCTACCCAGAACCTCTTTCTTTCGTGCGCGCTCGGTCGGGCCGATTCGCGATGCACACGTGCAGGCAGAGGTCCCTCGCGCCCCTTGTCCGGCAGGGCAGTGTGTACAAGAATTATGACCCGACTGGCGCCCCTCTGGCGCCGCCACATCCCCAGGCGACCTGCGGCCCCACCCGACGTTAGAGAGAGAGAGGGTTGAGTGGAATTTTTCCATCGACTACGGCCAGAAAACGCTTCCGGACATTGGTCGAAATTAAACTAAGACGCAGTTGCCTTTTGCCAATAGAGAGGAACCTTTCAAAATTTAAACCAAAAATCATTCCAGAACTTTCGACGAAGGAGTAAGAAGAGGGGGTTACAGAGGCTTCGCGAGATGTGACCAAGTAAAAATCAAGGAAGAGAAGGGGGGAGACGGTCTTGAGAAGAGGTTCGGGGAGGAGCGAGGAACGCGCACCTCGGCGGTGCGTCGTTCGGGGAGCAAACGCCGCTGGCGTAGACACCTCCGCAGTGTGAGAGACAGTATTGTTCTAATTTTTTGGTGCGCTGTGTGTGATGCGGAACGCGGAATTGCTCCTGACGGATGTTCGCTATCACGCGTGTGGGTTTTTTTGAATTGTTAAAGGACTATTATTGTGACTAGCGCGCCGTTACTTACGTTAGGCGCAAAGCAATCTCGTTCGGTCGCCTGAAAGAGACTATCGCTGCTTGTGCGGTGCAATCTTGTGCCGCGCGCGAGTCAAAATTATTCAATTCGGCTTACGCCACTACGCCCGCGACCGCCGCAGAGCTATATTTCGTACTGGAGTCTCCGTCCACCTCACCTCGCCGGCTGCGAGTACGAGTGCCTGCCTCCCGCCCCCCGGCGAGGACCCTGCCTCGTCAGCTGTGACCCGCTGCTGGCACGGTTTTCACCGCCGAAGAAGAAGGAGCTTTGGTGACGTCACACGAAGGTCGGGCATCGACCCTACGAAGTCTCCCAAAACACGGACTGTTGTCCCCTAGACTCATGTGAATGGCCCGGATTACAGACCTGTGCCTCCATCATAAGCGAGCCGCGCTGTGGCTTTTTTGTTCTTTTGAAAAAAAAACTTCCTAAATTGTATTTTGCTTCTTCCTCTGTAAATTGTATCTTAATTGTATTGTCTACTAGTAAGTAAGAAAGTTATTTAAGTAAAAGGGGAATCTGGGAAAGGCGGGGGGTAAATTCAAGCGGTTTTTTGGGAGTTGCGGGATAAATAAGAAAGAGGGGAGGGATATCTTTGGGTTTAAGAGGGAAGGGTTATAAGTAATAGGATTTATTTTATATTTCTTTTATTTTAGCTCATTAAATTTTTATTTTTTTAAACTCAATGTATTTCATTTTGGCAACCAAGTAGCGTCCATCCATAGGCCCCCATTTCTCGTAGAGAATCACTGCTCCTGAGCTAGCCCGGCAACTACCCAGGTGAGTGAAAGAAAAGGGGGGGATCTCGATCGCCCGATCGAGCCCCGACGTCACACGCGAGAGCTCGCGCGGCTTGACATTACAAACTGCTAGAAATGTGCATTTTAACGGTATGAGAGAACTTTCAAAAAAGTTACATTTGTGTCATTTTTGAAAAAACAAAGAAATACCCCAAATTAATTTTACGCCATATTAAAGAGTGCAATTAGTACTTTTGTTCGAAAAGTTTGAAGAAAAAATTTGGAGCCATTTTTGAGAAAATCTGGCTATTGTAATTTTTTAAAATTTCAAATATTGCGTGCAATATTGCGCAAAAACTACTAAAATTTTTAAAAATGTATATGACCTTAATGAAAGAACTCACTTATTACAATACATGTTGTTTGACGGAAAAATCTCTATCTTCAATTTCGTAGTTCTAGGAAGACACCGAAAAAAATTCTAACTTTTGCAATTTTCGAAAATTTAGAGTTAATTGAGAAAATGGGACATGTTCCACCTTCATTAGTGTATTTTACTCTATTCTTACAAGGAATTTAAAGAAAAAATTTGGAGCGATTTTCGAGAAAATTTTGAAAATGTCTGGGGGCTTCGTGTAAAGTACCTCCAAAGTTTGAATAAAGTTTTTCAAAATCGCGGCCCCTCGATTGGAAGCAGCTCGACAGGGAAATATCAATGTTGAAGGAAATCGCATGTATGGTTTAGTGTTGTTCAGAGACGGACGGAGAGACGGACAGACGGACGGACGGACGGGCAGACGGACGTTTTGAAAAGAACCCTTTTTTTGTATCAGGGACCCCAAATCGTGTATTTCCGTTAAAATCTCGAAATCGATTTTCCGCTGCATTACGTAACTTTTCCTATACTACGAATATTACTCCGTATATACGTACGTATACAGAAAAATAAAGAGAGGCAGACAGTAGGGAATATGAGAGAGGGATAAAATGACAGAGAGGGGGAAAAGAGGGATGACAAAGATAGGGGGTAAAGAGTGGCAGAGGGAAAAAGGGACAGATGGGAAAAAGACAGATGGGAAGAGGGAAAAAGAGACAGATGGGAAAAGAGACAGGAAAAAGTGACAGAGGGAAAAGAGAGACAGAGGGATAATCAGAGATAAATGGAAAAAGAGAAACAGACGGAAAAGAGAAACAGAGGAAAGAGGGAGACTGAGGGGAAATGAGAGTCAGAAGGGAAAAGAGAGGCAGTGGGGGGAAAGAGAGACAAAGGGGGGTAAAGAGAGAGAAGGAAAAGGACAGGGAGAGAAGGAAAAAGACAGAGAGGGAATGAGCGAGGGGGAAAGATGCAAAGAGGGAAAAGAGAGTGGTGTAATAGAGAGGGGGAAATGAGAGATGGGGAGAGGGAAATTTCCACAATTATTTCTTCTGCGGCAGCAACGCGCCAGGTACCAAGCCATCTAAAGCTAGCAGCGCCCAGAAACCAATCTCAACCAAACTATATCCAAAATTTTAGGCTAATTTTAGGCTAATTAAATGCTCTATTCCCGAATTTTAGGCTCCTCTGGATTTCCGAAAATCGTGGGCGCTGCTAGCTTTAGTCTAAAGCTAGCAGCGCCCAACCAGAATCTATCTCAAAATCAATTGTAAAATCTGAAACCCATCCCAAAATTTAAGAATAATTTTAGGCTCTTGGAAAAAAATTATCCCCGCCTTCAAATTCCAAAAATCAGGGCTGTACAAAACGAAACAAATAACATTGGTTCTTATGGGCGAATAAACATCAAAATCAAAAAACCTTAGGAAAAATCTGAAAACCCTCCCAAAAGTTAAGAATAATTTTAGGCTCTTGGAAAAAAATCAACCCCGCCCTTCAAATTCCAAAATTCAGGGCTGTACAAAGCGAAACAATTAACATTGGTTCTTACGGGTGAAATAACACCAAAATCAAAAAACCGTAGGAAAAATCTGAAACCCCTCCCAAAAGTTAAGAATAATTTTAGGCTCTTGGAAAAAAATCATCCCCGCCTTCAAATTCTAAAAATCAGGGCTGTACAAAGCGAAACAATTAACATTGGTTCTTACGGGTGAAATAACACCAAAATCAAAAAACCTTAGAAAATCTGAAACCCCTCCCAAAAGTTAAGAATATTTTTAGGCTCTTGGAAAAAAATCAACCCCGCCTTCAAATTCCAAAATTCAGGGCTGTACAAAGCGAAACATTTAACATTGGTTCTTACGGGTGAAATAACACCAAAATCAAAAAACCGTAGGAAAAATCTGAAACCCCTCCCAAAAGTTAAGAATAATTTTAGGCTCTTGGAAAAAAATCATCCCCGCCTTCAAAATTCTAAAAATCAGGGCTGTACAAAGCGAAACAATTAACATTGGTTCTTACGGGTGAAATAACACCAAAATCAAAAAACCTTAGGAAAAATCTGAAACCCCTCCCAAAAGTTAAGAATAATTTTAGGCTCTTGGAAAAAAATCAACCCCGCCTTCAAATTCCAAAATTCAGGGCTGTACAAAGCGAAACAATTGACATTGGTTCTTACGGGTGAAATAACACCAAAATCAAAAAACCTTAGGAAAAATCTGAAACCCCTCCCAAAAGTTAAGAATAATTTTAGGCTCTTGGAAAAAAATCAACCCCGCCTTCAAATTCTAAAAATCAGGGCTGTACAAAGCGAAACAATTAACATTGGTTCTTACGGGTGAAATAACACCAAAATCAAAAAACCTTAGGAAAAATCTGAAACCCCTCCCAAAAGTTAAGAATAATTTTAGGCTCTTGGAAAAAAATCAACCCCGCCTTCAAATTCCAAAATTCAGGGCTGTACAAAGCGAAACAATTAACATTGGTTCTTACGGGTGAAATAACACCAAAATCAAAAAACCTTAGGAAAAATCTGAAACCCCTCCCAAAAGTTAAGAATAATTTTAGGCTCTTGGAAAAAAATCAACCCCGCCTTCAAATTCTAAAATCAGGGCTGTACAAAGCGAAACAATTAACATTGGTTCTTACGGGTGAAATAACACCAAAATCAAAAAACCTTAGGAAAAATCTGAAACCCCTCCCAAAAGTTAAGAATAATTTTAGGCTCTTGGAAAAAAATCAACCCCGCCTTCAAATTCCAAAATTCAGGGCTGTACAAAGCGAAACAATTAACATTGGTTCTTACGGGTGAAATAACACCAAAATCAAAAACCTTAGGAAAAATCTGAAACCCCTCCCAAAAGTTAAGAATAATTTTAGGCTCTTGGAAAAAAATCATCCCAGCCTTCAATATTCCAAAATTCAGGGCTATAGAAAGCGAAACAATTAACATTGGTTTCTTACGGGTGAAATAACACCAAAATCAAAAAACCTTAGGAAAAATCTGAAACCCCTCCCAAAAGTTAAGAATAATTTTAGGCTCTTGGAAAAAAATCAACCCCGCCTTCAAATTTTAAAAATCAGGGCTGTACAAAGCGAAACAATTAACATTGGTTCTTACGGGTGAAACAACACCAAAATCAAAAACCTTAGGAAAAATCTGAAACCCCTCCCAAAAGTTAAGAATAATTTTAGGCTCTTGGAAAAAAATCATCCCAGCCTTCATATTCCAAAATTCAGGGCTATACAAAGCGAAACAATTAACATTGGTTCTTACGGGTGAAATAACACCAAAATCAAAAAACCTTAGGAAAATACTGAAACCCCTCCCAAAAGTTAAGAATAATTTTAGGCTCTTGGAAAAAATCAACCCCGCCTTCAAATTCTAAAATTCAGGGCTGTACAAAGCGAAACAATTAACATTGGTTCTTACGGGTGAAATAACACCAAAATCAAAAAACCTTAGGAAAAATCTGAAACCCCTCCAAAAGTTAAGAATAATTTTAGGCTCTTGGAAAAAATCATCCCAGCCTTCAAATTCCAAAATTCAGGGCTGTACAAAGCGAAACAATTAACATGGTTCTTACGTGCGAATAAACACAACTCACTATGAAAGAACTCACTATGAAGAAAAAAATACATTTGAAGGAAAAATCTCCATCTGCAATTTTTGTAGTTGGAGGAAGACGTTGAATAAAATTCAAAATTTTGCAATTTTCGAAAATTTGAGTTTACCGTGAACATCGTACCTATGTCACCATAATATGTTGCATTTTACTCTGTTCTTACAAGAAATTTAAGAAAAATTTGGAGCAGTTTTTGAGAAAAGTTTTAAAAACGTCCGGGGAGCTTCATGTAAAGTACCCCAAAATTGTATAGAATCTTTTCCAAATCTCAAAGCTTTCACTCAAACCAGATCGTGCGGGAATATCCATTTTGGAAGAAATCGTTACTTACGGTTTAGGTGCTAGCAGTGTTGACGGACGGACGGGACGGACGGATGGACGTTTTCCTTTCAGTTGGTTTTTGGGAATCAAGGACCAACAAAAACGGGTTCTGGCTACACCACGTGTTAAGGGATTGTTTTTCTTAATTTAGTAACTGGATTCATCCAGTTTTTCGTCATCACGACCAGACAACTAATTTTTGCTGGCGAAAATTCGCCATTTTCCCCGCAGCATTATATAACTTTCCCTATACTACATATATTACTCTGTATTTAAGTAGAGTTTATTGTCGACAGAACAATTTTTATACATGGTGATAGTTTCCTTATTGCTTTTATCTTCGAAATTTCTCTATCCTGAATGACCTGACACCAAGCACAGGTGTCATTGTCACGTCCTTGTTGTGCACTGATTACTATTTACACTATTTACAATTTAACTGCTCCATCACTGCACCATCTTCTTTGAACAGGGTGTAGGGGCATCGAGGGGCTCCTGGTGGTGGCGCGGGGAGTTTTTAGGTGCGGATTGGCCTACGCCCGACGATGCCCGCGGCCGAGGCGGCCCCCGCGGGCACAGTTTTGTTTATTACACACACGGCGGTATTCGGCAGGGACCAGGTTGGACGGTGTGCTTGTAATAGCAGGCGCCACTACGTCGGTAAAGCTAGCACCCCCACTTTCTCAAAACTCAAAAATGCTTGCGCCATAATTTTGGGCTAATTTTCAATTCAGCCCCCATTCTAAAAATTTTGGGCTACCTCCCAACACCTTGAAATTACGATTTCAAAATTTTGGCCGGTAAAGCTAGCACCCCCACTTACTTAAAATTCAAATTTTTTTGCACGGTCAAAACAAAGTGAAGTTTGGGCTTCCGGGGGCCACTTTTCAAAATTTCGAAACACACCCCTAAATACGAAAACAAAAAATCAAAAACTACTCCTAATTCTCAAATTTCAAAATTTCTCCCACCATAAGTTCGGGATATTTTTGGGCTCTTCAGTGACACCAGAAACATTATTTTGGTACCTACAATCTCCGAAATTAAGGTTAAAAATTGGGGTTGTTAATTGAACACCCACCCGTACTGAAAATTCGAAAATATTTGTGTAGTCGTAAACGTGCGAAATTTTTGTTCCTTTTCAAAATTTCGAAAACTCACCCCTACGTACGATAACAAATATTTAAAACCATCCCAATAGCAACTCAACTAAAAAATCTTGGGCCATAATTTTGGGTTCTTTAGTGTCATCAAAAAACACCCCGAAATCAACTTAGCAAAAACGAGGATGGAGAAGCTAGAATTCACTATCTCAAAACTAGGAAATCGGAGAAACTCACATATATTCTGGGAGAATTATACCGTACACGTGTATTTCCAACATTAAAAAAGAAAAAAATGTATTTGTTGAGAGATTTACCATTTATTCGGACAGGATCAATATCAAGCCTGAAATAATTACTTTAATTCATTCCTATGTAAATATCCAATATGGACTTATTAAATATTTCATACAAGAAAAATTCTCTCCAAAAAGCAGCGACGAATTAAAAGATAAAATAGTTATTTAACTATACATCTACAATTGTAAAATCACAATCAATAATAGAGAAATCAAAAAATGGGAAAAAGAATAATGCCTAGTATAAAAGGCAAACTACATTTTTCTCAATCTTTCATTCGTCAAAAAAAAGAAAAGAAAAGAAAACAAACTAACTAACAAATGTAAATATGGAATTTACTAACAATTGAACACATACCAACAAATAAGATGCGATCTTGAAATTAATTTGGGCATTGCCATGTTTTTCATGAAAAAGAAAAAGCAAAGTAAAAAAAACTGTCCGAAATACTTACCGATCTCAAATATTGTTGGGTTTTTTTCAAAACTAAAACTACAGGTATAGCCGTTTTTCAGGCTCAAATGGTCCCAGAGAAAGTGGATCATACCAAACTTCATGAATATCACCGTTATACTAACGGCATTGTCTTAGGGATTTTCGTTACACTTTAAGTTTTGTTACAGGTCCATTTCAGAGGAGTCAACCGTCAACGAAACTCCCCATTGTGTTGGCAACATACACGCAGAAAGAGACTTTGTGTAAATGGGGTTGGAATCTTTTCATTTGTTTTTATTTTCTACCAACATGTTCAAAAAAACTACACTCTTGCACGCGTAAAGCATATATACAATTTTTAAATTTTTGTGAATTTTTCGGTTTTGATTTTGAAATTATCCATCGGCATTTATTGTTTTTTGAATTTTTTTTTTTTAAACGAGGGGGGACAGTGGGAAAAAACAAGGCTCGTAAGTGTGTAAAAAAAAACGCATGCAAATCGTGGTAAACGTTAAAACAATGGAATATTAAATGAGTGCAGCCAAGATACAATGGTATTTGCTCTATATGAGAATTTCAAAAGCGAATTAGAACGAGAATTGGATTATGGAAACGGAATTCCGAACGTACATGTGGAAGTGGCATATTTATTTCAGGTAAGATG